>VYZV01012491.1:192317-213366 GCA_013401275.1 Pandion haliaetus | reverse complement strand
AAAAAAAAAAAAAAGGAGCATATGAGCAGTTTCCTCTGCAGAGCAGGACGAAGAAAACAGGAGATGAGAGAGGTCATTGCTGTAATGAGAAGAGCAAAATGTTAATTTGGTGTCTCATTTCTGTGGCCCAAGAACTAGAGCAGCTGTTTAACATTTCCATCTGTCTTGGGTCTCACTGAGATGGAGTTAATTCTCCCCATAGCAGCCCTTGTAGTGCTCTGCATTGGTAGTGTCCTGGTTTCAGCTGGGATAGAGTTAATTGTCTTCCTAGTAGCTGGTATAGTGCTATGTTTTTGAGCTAGGTATGAGAAGAATTAGTTGCTGGCTGGGGTTAAACCACAACAGGTAGCTAGAAAGGTGTTGATAACGCACCAGTGTTTTGGCTACTGCTGAGCAGTGCTGGCACAGCATCAAGGCTGTCTCTCCAACATTTTTGCTCCTGCCAACAGCAGGCTGGAGCTGGGCAAGATCTTGGGAGGGGACATAGCCAGGACAGCTGACCCAAACTAACCAAACAGATATTCCATACCATATGACGTCAGCTCAGCTATAAAAGTTAAGTAAAGGAAGATGGAAGGGGAGGCATTTTCGTCTTCCAGAGCAACCACTATGTGTGCTGAAGCCCTGCTTCCCAGGAAGTGGCCAGACATCGCCTGCTGATGGGAAGTAGAGAATAACGTCATTTGTTTTGCTTTTGCACACGCATCCTTTGCTTTCACTTTATTAAACCGTCCTTATCCTGACCCATGAGCCTTTTGTTATATTTTCTCTCCCCGGTCTAGCTGAGGGGGAGTGATAGAGCAACTTTTGTGGGCACCTGGCGCCCAGGCAGGGTCAACCCACCACAACTGTCCTATGACTACCTGACCAACTACAGACCTCAATGGCCTCAGGACCAGCTCAGACTGTTTGCAGAGCAGTGCCAGCCATTCTGTAAGGCTGACTGCAAGCTGCAGAGCATACGTGGGACAGCAGTGGCAGGCACAGTTGCTGGCAGAATACATACCTAAAATGTGAGTCCCTTCAACTGTACCTGTTCTGTTCCATGTTTTTTGATTATTCACTATGATTTTAACAGCATAACTAAACCTTACAGGATAATGACATATTTTCAAGCAGGTAAGAATCAATGGAGGAAGGAAATGGAGGAAGGAAACAAGGTGCATAATAGGAGTTACTTCCTAAGAAAAAATGTGATGGCTGCTGGCCCCATCCATTCTTTGGTCTAACACTGTATAATTTATCCTTCTGTCCATCCCTTTGTAAGATGATTCCCAAGCTCTCTTTCTAGAGGGAATCAAAATTGCATGGCATCACTCAGTCTAGAATGACAAATTTCTAGGCATTCAACTTTAAAACCTTTCTTATTAAATGAAAATTTTGCATCCAGAAACTACTGTTTATTCCATAATGTTTGCTTAATTTCTGTTTTTATCATATGAAGAGGAATATTGTAGTTCTGCTTATGATATCAAATGCTCTGATTTTTCATAATTAAGAGCTTTGTTTGTCAAGTTGTTGATGTTTGCACATCACAGCACTGGAGAGAACAGTGCTGTGTACACATAGAGGCTGCTCCCAGAGAATGCAACTGCAGGGCTGATGATGTTTGCACAAGCTGTAGCTCTCAGCAAAATCTGGGGTTGTGTATTGGGACATCATTGTATAACATATACTCATCCCAAAATTTCTTCTCTTCTTGCATTAGGGAAATCTTTCATTTGAACAACAACGTTAGAACTATAAACCCATTTCCTGCTTGACTTAACACTGTGGCTTTGTTAAACTGGTGTCTAGGATTATCCAATTTGCATGTGAAGCAGGAGTGTTTTCATTCTGGGACCTGGATGAAAAGTTTTGCCCATGAAGTGAAAATTACCTTTCTACAAAAAGAAACAAACAACAAAAGAAAATGTTTTCAGTCTGTTACCACTCTACAATGAGGAGAAAGACTTACATACTTTGTATGATTCTTCCTTCTTTATAAGGCTGGCTGATGCCTTTCTGCTCTACGCTGTTAGAGGGAGAAGATGCTCACCCTGAAGCTTTTTTTTTAGCTTCTGCAAGCAGAACTCCTGAATTAACCCCATTCTCCTACTGCTTGCTATTATATAGAGAGTTGTATATATGTATAAAGATGGGTTGGTTACAGTCAGTGAGCAGCACAGGGTGTTCCTGTTGGCTTTCTTGAAATACAGAAAAAGTCTGCCTAAAATTTTAATTATTTAATGAAAGGAAAATAGCGTTCCCTCCTGCTACTACAGGAGAGGTGTGCTGAAAAGTACAGTCTCCCACACATATGTGGCTGTCTTCAGAATTGTCCATAACAAAATTCTGACTTTCTGTGACAGTTTTTAGGAATGCTTCATCTCTTCTAGATTCTATTCTGGCAACCACCCTTTCACAAAATTAAACAGCTTTGTTAATTTCTTTATTTTCCAATGTCTTTTAGTGATGTTTGTCAATGCTAATTTTGAAGACAGCATTCTGAAAACAGAAGTAAAATCTGAACAACCTCATCCACCCCATATTTTCATGCTAACAAAAAGCAATCCTTTTTTTCTTGCATATATCTTCATGTCATTTTGAAACATGTTGACGCACAGACCTTTCACTTTTCATAAGACACACCTCTGGTCCAATAGGCCTCATTATTAAGCATTTTCTTAATAGCCAAAATTTACTTAATTCCTGTTTTTATAGCTATGACTTGGTTGTGTGTAATTTCTTACATTATTAAATGTATGTGTTTCAGAGTGCTGATACATAGTGCTATTCAGTTTTACAGCTGAGGACTGAGAAGTCCACATCAGGGAGAAACATTACTTGTCCCTGAGATGCTCTTTTGCAGAAGAGGAAATAAAAACTGTCTTTACAGATTCCAGATTAGTATTAGAAATAATGCAGTATTTTAGTGTAGCATATAAATTCACTTTGCACTTCTGCAACAGAGATTTTTCATTAAAAGTTACTATCTGAAATCATGGGTAGTAGCAGCAATGGCTGTCTTTGTCCAGATGGTTATCCATGGAAAATTGTGGAAGACATTCTGAAAGGAGTATGACACCCTGCCTCCTGACACCCTATCCCTTGACCAATATAGGCAGGATAGACAGACTGCCAACGCCCTGACCTTGACCGGCATCAGCATATTCATGTACGAAATTATTCTTTCAATTTACACTACCATCAGTGGAACCAAGGGGTGTTGCAACTCTTACCTGCATTCAAAAGCCATTTGCACTACTGGAAGATGCTGCCAGATGACTCAGACACCAAATGTCCCGGGCACTCCACCGGAGCCATGACATTACTTACAATCTTGTGTTCGCTGTCAGTGATTGGGTGAGTCGCCTTATGGGCACATTGCTGCTCATCTTTCCTACTGCCTCAGTAAAGTTTTGGTTTCTAATGTGTTGTCAGACTCTGTTGCTGTTCAGACCACAGAGTATCAGTTTGAGTAACTGAACTGAATATATGCTGCCTTTATTTTGGAGAAATCCCCTGGTTTGCACAGTTCCCACTCTCTGGTGGGAAGCCGTTATGTCCCTGACTGACTACACCAAACATTCACCCACTGCTACATATACAAGAGTTCAATTTAGAAATAATATTCTAGCTTTAACTGGCATAATATAGCATAAGGGTAAAGAATTCAATAGCAAAGTTCTAGAGAGAAGGTTGGGAAAATTGCATCAATATAGACTTAATTATATTTAAGAAAAAATAATGCAGTTTTGGATCAGTATAGGTCTCAGACTTCAGAGCAACAACTAGCATACACAGCATTTTTAAATGTGCTTTTCTTAAAAACGTGCTTGAAATTCATCCTACTGGTAATTTATGTTTCCAGCATGAGCTTTCTTTAAGATCCTTGATAAACATTAGAGTTTGCTGCTCATTCTGTATAGAATTGCCAGTTTTAAAAACTATTGCAAATCTCTTTTTTTAAACTGTGTTAAAACCTCTGCACTTTCATTGGGATTTCATTGATTTCCACATCAGCCAAGGAAACTGATATACTTTTAGTTCTGAGCAGTGACACTGATGATAAGAACATTGAAGAGCTAATTAATAGCATGACATGGTCATATGACTTTTTATACACATTTGAATATAGTGCATTCACGAAATCGGCTGAAATGCAATATCTTTTATTCTTTACAGATGTTACCTTTTCCCAATTTTGGAAGAACATTCTGAGTTACTTTTAATAATTCTTTAGTTAGCTCTTAAGTTTGCAATAGGGAATTGCATTCTTTTTAGCAGTAGAACATCAAAACAACCTTTCTTCAGACAGTAGTAGTTAATCTGTAGATGATGTTAGCTATTGGCATCAAACACACCTGCATTTTCATGAACAATATATGCCCCAGTTCTTGGAAAGCTTTTAATTCCAGTAGTGTCTGTTGTGATACTTCCTGAAAATGTATGCGCACTGTCCTATTTTTAAACTAAATGTCCTTCAGCTAGAGCTAAATCATAGCAGTAAAGATGCCAGTGCGGGACTGATTCATTCTCACATTCTTCTATTTTCTCCTTTAACATCAAATTATGCAACTCTTCTTCAGTAATTGCAATTCAGAGCTTGACTTGCATTTTGGAGATCATGATGGTCTTTGAGGTAGCCTAATAACTACTTTTTTGGCATTTTGGTGAACATTTAATATTTCTTAAGATCTTGCAGGTAAAACACAGCAGATCTATCAAATATTTTTGCTATGCTAAGCTACTACAGAAGTTTTGTTTCTTGGAGATGTCATGCAGAACTAAAAGTGTGAGTAGGTGGTACCACAGATATGTTTAATTTGCAGTAAAGATTTTCTGGTACTATTATTCTGCTATTTTGTTCATAACATCATTTTCTAATAAAATACATTTTCATAGACAAGTCTCAAAAAATACTGCTCTTTTATTCCTTTTTTCATATTTTACATTTTCCATTCTGTTTAATCTATGATAGTAGGATAAATTTTATAATAAAAATTTGAATCAATTCTATAATTATAATATCAACATAAAATTGTTTTATTTTGCACAATTATGCAATTAAAACATGTGTATTGATGTATTAAAAAGGTCAGCATACCTGTCCTGGAAAACACTTTGACTTCGTCTTCTTCAATGGAATTCCTATCTCTTTGTCTTCTGTTTCTGTAATCAGCTGTTAGAACAATACTTTAAAGAGCTGTTTCTACCTTTGATGATCCATAAAGCATCACACTTCAGCAAATTATTGTTTAATAAGCTTGTCACAAGGACCTAAGTGCCAGGAAGTTTCATTAGTCGTTATATAATGCATTGATATTCAGTGGTGCAGAAATCACAGTTCAGAATTTTACCTTCATATATCAGAATTTAAGGTTGATGGTTCTGAAAAATATGATGCAGTGCTGTTCTGCTTTAAATGGGAAAGAAAATTTTTATAAGAAATTTTTTCATTAAATTTCTTTTTTGATAAAGTAATTCTTTACTTCATCACTCTTCCTTTTTCTCATTATTTGTTACACAATTGAGTACCTGACTGAAACCTGAGTTATTTGAGCCACTTTTGAAGTAGTTGGCACAGTTGTCCTACTTTGTGCATCATGAATGATCAGCGACACTAACAGAGAATGTGTTGTTCTGTCTCAGGGGAGGATTTTGCTTAGTGAATGCTGGTTCTCTGGGTGTATTACAATAACTGCTGGCTTTCACATTGTAAAGTGAACCCTAATTAATCCAGCAGTGAAAGATGTGTTTCATCTTCTGAAACTAGTTCATTATGAAAAATGTAAACAACTCTGTCCAAGCACTCTGTGTGCATACTAACTTCTGCCCTAATGATGCTTATTGTCTGATTGACTTAGCTTTATCTTATTTTTTAGTATAAATACATGATTTCTGATTTTTGTTCCCTCTTCATCTTTAGCATTCAGATTGGTGTTTCATAATAATCTGCCTTAAAGTAAACCTCCATTTTAGTACTTTTAACCAATTGGCATCTATCTAGTACTCTCCAGAATGGCTGCTTTCCTACTGGCCTGCAGTGGTCCTCCCATGGGTATGCAGTATGTCAAGGAGGTCACAGCTCCCAGTGGCGGGATCAACAGCATCAGGGAAGACTCAAAGAGCAATTTATTTCTTCATTTTTACATATCCTTAGATTAAGGCATCTTTTTACAGAAACCATGTCTAGGAAGCAACTTTGATGGAATCAATACTAACTTGTCCTTGGTGCCTGCAATCTCTCTGAGGATGTAGAAGCCATGCCAGTAGGAGATTTAAAGCCCTTAGGAAGTGGTGGCGTTTCCCTTTTGCCCATAAAGGGCTGAGAACACAAGCTACTTATCAGTGCAAGTCAGGATACCCCATCATTTGATATATATTTGTTGGATCCCCTTTCCATTCTATGAAATAAGTCCATTCTACAGCATAGTCATGTAAAAAACAATTTGTGAATGGAAGGCATGGGAACAGGTACATCCTCTCCAAAGAAATAGAGCCCATGCTTTGGCTATTTCATTCATTCCATGACTATTCAGGGATGAGAAAGAAAAACAGGAGAAAGTAAAGGGCCCTGGAGAAAAGAAAATGCAGGTGGGAGAAGGGAACAGGAAGCACAAGTTAAAGCAGTCCCCAGTTCTAGCATGAGCTCTTGCCAACGCTTTCCTTTCAAGCCCAGCCACTTCTTTTTTCCACCCTCCAGAATGGAGCCACTTTCATCTTCCTTCTCCCTTGTCCACCTCTTCTGGAGCTTGCATGTCCCCAGAATATGAAGGAGCTTGGTTCAGAGTTAGGTTGCCAGTTAGGTGCTGTATTACAGCTCATTTTGATCTCCGTTTAGCTGTACCTCATTAGAGGAGCATGTTTTGTTTAAGTAGAGATGAGGTTATTCATAAGTAATTCAGTGCCACTGAGAGAAAAATCAATTGAAGGAACATTAAATTTTCATTAAACATGTTAAATGTAACCTGACAGTCAAATGGTCTCCAGTCGTATGGGTTTTACTGCAATATTACTTTAAGTAACAGATGAAAGCAGGATTAGGTGGTAAAAAATACTTTGCATGGCTTAAGATAAAGGATAAAAGTTGGGTATTTTTCCATTAGCATTCACTCTGCAGGGATCCTCAATTACTTACAGGGCCATCTGCACTTCTGGAGATATTGTGAGTTTGAAGTGAGTAGTACGTGCAAGACAAGAGCAGATTGGAGCTGTCTGGGTAAAGAAAAATCAGACACACTTGTTTTTGTGGGATACAACACATTTTGTAGCTTCTGCATGCCTGAGAACATCACACACCACAACTTCTTGTGCTCCATTCTCCCTAACCTCACAAGGATTTCCTCACTTTTTTTGATGATTTTTACATGACATCCATGTCTTTCTGCCCCATAACATTGATCCCATCCCACTCTTAACACAAAAGATTCTAGGTGTTCTCCTCCCTAACCTCATTCTCATCTTCACACCAGTCTTTTACCTACCCTCTCCCTATTCTCTATGACTCTAGCTCTCTCCTTACACACTCAGTCATCTAGCTCATGGTCCATACTTCCCTCGTAGCCGCTACACAGTCCTCAGCCCTGTGAGAGTGCCACCCTTAACCCACACTTAGCTGTACCCCCGACCCTGCTCTTGCAATTCGACTGTGCCCCAGCTTGCTCTCCTCCTGGCCTCTTCCTCCCTCCCATGAAACTGTCCTTTCCTCCTGCTACTCCTGACTTGCATTTGTGCCTGCACCCCAGGCTATTGCTCTTTCACTCCCCAGTCCCTTCCTTCCCCGGTCTCAGTCACCAGCTTACCTAAGTCTTTTATTTTTGCCAGAGAGCAAGCTGCAGGTAATCCCTTCCTGTAGGAATTTATGTTGTTGCTGCTGCTGGTTGTACATCCCTTGGCTGTAGTACAGGGTGGTAAAACTTCTCCCCAGCCTGTAGTGTGGAGAGCTGTGACTGTCTTCCAAATAGAGCTTTTTGGATGGAGCACCACCATCACTGAGCTTGTGCTGACTGATATTTATGAAGTTTCCAGAATCTCTCAGCAGGCCTTTCCAAGTTTAGTATGTAACAGCATAACACGATCCTATTGAGTGTGAGGTTTCACTCAGCTCTTGCCTGTAATGTTTCATTTCTGTTTATCTATCACAACTAACTGACTGCTTTTCAGAACAGGACGTATATATGTGACACATCTTTCTCTGGTTCCTCTGATAAGTCAGTGTGTAGCAGTCAATCATCGGGCACAAGTATGAGAAGAATTTGAAGTTTCTTTTGCAGTTGCTGCCTGTCTCTTTTGTTCTGATACATCTGCCTAAGCATCGAAAATTATATTGTAGAAGTACAGAAAATCTGATTAGATATATTACTGCTTTTTCTGCCGTCAGAGATAACTACAATAATGCAGCTATACTGTATGATAGTGCCTTGTTATTTACCTGTTCCAGCCTTTGGAAGACATCAGCAACCGCTCTTCAGAACAAGTCTGTGTTCAAGTTTGCTCTTGAATTCTACAGGAGAGAAAAGAAATGCACACATCCTGCTGTTAGTACTTTCACAGACATTTCTGCCTGGATAGTTTCCAGTGAAAATATTTGATCTTGATCTTGATTCATCAAGGTCAAACAGAAATTGCTAGTGTCTTACAAAAAAACCTCCACTGACTTATACAGACCTGGGCTGTGATAAACACATCTCTCTGCTCCAGAAGTCTGTCTTTTTAACATCACTATCTCTTTAAAATAAGAAGGCAAAATGACAAAACAGGTTGGATTCACAGGCAAACCATCTTAAATTAACTTAAAAATATAAAAAGGTGTATTTCAAATACAGCAATAATGTAATAAAAGATGCTGATCAATGTGTTGTCCAAGGTTCACCTTTAAAAAAGCTGAAAGCAATTTTTAAAAAATGGTCTCTTACTTAAAACTTTTATGGAACCAAAAACTTTTACTTGCATGTGAAAATCAGACTGAGATGAACTGTCAACGCGCACATTATCAAGTCAAGTGGTCTGAAGAATTCAGATCATTGTCCTTATGAAGTTGTTTACATATATCTACAAAGATATTTCTCTTTGAGGAATTCAGAATCCTGGTGAATGGTATATATTTTTCCATGTGTTCCTTAAGAATTAACTGTTTCCACTGAGGGACAAACCTTTGAGTTTCACTAAGAGTTAACAAGCAGCTGAAACCTGAGTGTCATGTATTGCACTGCAAACTCTTTGCCCAGTGGCTGCCCAGTAACTGTGAGGAAGACTGTGGACTCGTATCCTTTGCCTACTACACACACACTCTCATCTGACCAGCTGAGTAACACTATTAATACACTATGGCTAAGAATAATTGTTTTTACATACTGAAAATAAGTATTTTATGCATACACTAGTTTGAACAGATTTTTCAATTCAAGAATATGCTACTTTGGCTCCTTCCATCCTGTTTTAATGCTGACCTCGCTGGAGAGTTTCTAAATAGTTATATGATTGTCAGTTTGGGAAAGCAGCAGAATTTCTGGCACCCTAAAGGCAATGAAGATGTCACAGCAGGTTCAGTCATTACTGCTTCAAAAAATGTTAAAAACTTTTGATGGATGACATTTCAGAGCATGGGGTCATGTCACTTAATTGGCTTTTAAGGATAAAGAAAGGTGGGCTTGGTTTTTGTCCTATTTTTGTTGTTTAACAAATAAGCTTCTGGTCACAGGTCCTAGCTTTTAGCATATTTACCTTTGTATTGGTTAAGTGATGCATAGATAAAAGACAATTTCTGATTTGTGTCCAGAAAAATTACTTAGTACATGCAGTCCCCAACAGAGAAGAGCATTTCATAAGAGAGGAGAGGACTTGCCAGCAGTGCTCTTCAGTGCCCACCAATCAGCAGAGCATTTGTAAGGGTATCACTTTATCTGCTACAAGTTAGACTCATAGATTAGTTTAATATAAGTTGAGGCTACTTGTTTCTGTGTGAATAGAGGATACAAGGAATGGAAAGGTGCATTGCATCCATCTTCTGTTAACAGCATAGGACTGTTATTAGTCAAGTCTTCTGAATATTTCATTTTTCAATGTACTTGACAAGTTTTTACAAAATTCCTAATTAAGAAAATAATTTTCTGGCATTTCTATGGGCAGTGAGTAAGAACTGAATCAAGGTTATCAAGATCTGGCTTATTGTGAACAATTTACTATCCCACTTTCAAAGAAACATATAAAAATTGTTTATTTCGGAATGCTAGAGCTTCTTTTGATAATGAGAATGTTGGTATTTTTATGCTAAGCCTAGACAGGCATAAAGAGGGGCATTTTAGGTCATTTGCCACATCAGTTGAAATAACTTCATTAGAGCTGAGTAAGGCAAACAACAGAACAGCTGAATGCAGGACATGATTTTAGAATATACAAAATGTGTTGGAGTAAATACGTTTCTGTGTTGATATGACAGCAAGTAAAAGTATAGTAGTGTTCTTTCAAGTTTATTTATAATTTGAGTATATCCCAATCCATAAAATCATACATGGCACCTAGTTCTTTTGAACTAAGGCTATTGGCAATAGCTCTAGCTTAAGTACGATTGAAATGTGATTTCATTTGCTGCTTGCTAAATTCTGAAGCATTTCAAGCTTTAGAGTGAGAAATATTTTCAAAATACTATCTATGGTATAATTTCTATATTACCTTTAGTTTGTACTTACCACATAATGCTTACGACAAACTCACAAATCTTGGAAATGCATAGCTGTAGGAGCATGAGACCAATCCTTCATGTTAAAGAGCACTCTCAAGGAAAGTAAATTACTACCAGCAGCCTCATATTTATACAGCTTGTGTGGTGTGAAGCCTGTTGTGGGATATTGCTCCAAACCTAAACTGTGCAGGAACAATGGAGCCCCATTTGAACATTATCACTAAGTAACTCACGCTAGCAGAGGTTTTGAATTTAGGCTATGACTTTGTATTTCCCTGCCTTATGGATTTATAATTCATTCTTATCACATGTGTCAGTCAGATTCTTAGTTTAATTTTTATACTAAATTGCTATCAATTCCTATGGAAATGATTAAATTAAGCTTCAGATAGGTGATTTGTATTTAAGAGTTCAAAAGTTCTTGCAACAGCCAGTTTTAAAAGTTGATATCCTAAGGCAAAAAATTCATTGTAGAAGTTAAACTTCTCTACAAGTCTACAAGTCTAAAGACTTGCTCTACTTTGGGAAACTGTAGGCATGCCTTGTCCTGTCACTTGTTATTGTATGCAGTTATGAATGTATCTAGCATCTCAGATACCACACTAGCATCACTTTGCATTTTGTGGTAGAAGTTTATGATATTTTTTGTGTGTGAAGCCCTAAATGATTTGGGATCTAAGCTCCAGTGTTCCAGAAGTGCCCTTGTCATATTCAGAGACTTCCAAATTGGAATAATGCTCATGAGAAGGATGGAGGGTAGAATAAAGAGTGGTGTCCTTGGGTCTTCTGGTTCCACTTGCTTTCCTTCCATTATGGTGTTCTGCTTAAACTTCAGAATTAATTTTTCCTTTGAAGTTATCTGAGAATGAGGTTGACTTCTTGGGGTGAGAACTCAACAGGGTAGTTTTGTGATTGTTGTTATTCTAACCCTGGAAGGTGGAGGGCTGTGATCTGGACCCTGAGGGCTTTCAAATCTATGGCATTCACTGCCCAGGAAACTGCCTTTACTGCTTAATCTGACCTGTCCTATTGAAACCAATGTGCTGCCAGAATCTCAGGAAGAAGCCTTAAGAGGAAGAGAAATCTCCAGCCCAGCAGATAAGGTAGTGCTGACGGAGGTCTGGGCTCAATATTCTGTTTCCAGCACTATTTACTTTTTAGTAAAATCCTCTGTCCATGGGGAAGATTTTGTACCTCAGACTTCAGAGGCCTGTATATCTCCCGTCTTTTGGTGAAGACTCTATCTAGTACCTCTATATTTTTGTCTTCCATCTGTCTTTTCAAGAGCAGTTATGATGAGGTCTGACTCTGCTAGTGTGTGCCAGACTGAGCCTGAAAGCGTGTAGGCCCCTTTACACTTCCCTTCTGCATCCTAATGAGGTACAAAGGCATCCAGAGCCCATAGCTTCTTGAGTTAGAGTAAGCGTGTAGATCCCAAAGAAAACAGGTAGGCGCTGAGGGAGCTTTCAGATCAAGAGGACAGACATGTAGTGAATGCCATCTGATCACTCTTTTTGTCACACTGGTCTTGAATCTTTTGGGTGTTTTGGAGATGGTGTTTATTTTTTTCTTACATAGCTTAGACCAAAGCAGAAACTGTATAGAAAATAGGTAGCCAGAAGAAAATATTTTTGAGTGAAACACTGTCAAAACAATCTTTTTCTTAATTGCACTAGATTAAAAATTGTAATTACTTGCAATTTCTCTGCTTACCTTATTTCCCTATCCTTTTTCTTCACACCGGACAGAGCTGTTCTGAAATTACAGACTGGCTTCAATACACAAAATCTTTCTAATAAATTTCAGTCTTGTTTCAGATATTGCCACTGTGCTGGAACTGCTCTTGTGAGGGTTTGTAATGAGGATCTGTTGCTTCAAGCTAACTGAGAAGCTCCTTCTTTCATTGTCTTGATTTATCAGCAGCCTTTGATACTGTTGACCACGGGGTCCTATTACACTGCCTTCAGCACCTCCTGGGTTTTTCAAGCTCCATGCTGCCCTGTTTCACATCTTATTTAATGGAGCACTGTCTCTATGGTTATATACTGCAGTTCTGTCGTCATACTGGTGCCTAAAGCTGTGTCATGCTATTGGATTTTGATGGTGCAATTGGCCATGACAGCAGTGCAGTATAGTAAAATTCCCACTTTTGTTTGTTAATTTTTTGTATATAACATACAAGCCAGGTGTACAAGGGTGATAATTGTTTGAGAAATTATGCAGCTGTTTGTTTATGGATCTGTATGATAAAGTGATCTCTAACAGTACTTGACACTTGCATATAACTGATTTAGGTTCTAAGACCATATGGTGTTAAAGTTGCAGGTTTTGTGTTGAGAAAAAGCTATTTTAAAACAAATTAAGAAGGTAGATTATATTACTACATGTATTCTTTCCTTCTCATTACCATGCACTGAAAGAAATATGTTCTTCCTGTTAACAAGCAGTGTCTGTTACATACAGTCTTTTTACTATTTCCATCATTCATTGATATTAATGATGAGCAAATAACTTAGCAACAGAGCTTGGACATCAGAAAGTTGAATGTGGAAAACATCCAAGGGTAAAAGTTTGTTCTCTGTCTCTGCTTCTTACATCCATAGGCCAGAGACACCCTTCTTTCTATTTTGGACCTCCTGCTATTCACCCGTTTCGTGACATCCTGTGTAGCAGAGGAGATATGCCTCCTCTGTGCTGCAGGGCTTTAACAGGTGTGGTGTCAGCATCCCTCCGGACCTGACTGAAACTAGCCCCCTGCAAGTGTGTGTGCATGGGACCTCCTTTAAAGTTATCTGAAAGTTATGAATTGGGTTTGATGTATTTGCTGGGAAACTGCCTAAGCATCATTGCTGAAAAGGAACATTGATTGCTTTTACTGTTTCATATCTCACGAGCTTCTGAGACAAGTATTCCACATTCTGGTAATTCTAGAGCTTTATAGTGGTGGGGACGTGAATCTGAGATTTGTATCCACTAATTCAAAAGAAATTCAGTCTACACTAGTTTACAACAGAAAGTAGTAATGAGATTAAAAGAGATTGTTGTTGTTGTTTTTGTTAGAATGAGGCTAATAAAAATATTTCCAATGAAAAATCTACATCTCATTTCTCACTTCCACCTTAAGTCCTTTGATACACAAACTACTTTGTAGTAGAACTGAGAAAGTTAAGAATTATCTACATGACCCCTTGCATTGCCAGGTTTTTTTTGCTGTCTTCATTTTCCTCTTTCCAGTTTATCATTTCTCTTGTGAACAGCCATGACAAGGACAAAGATGTAAGAGAAATGGGGAGGTTTTCAGTCCTTGATTTTGCAGTCACACCCCCAAGACCTCCAATATGCCTTTGCCCAGTGGCCCACCATCATTCTTGCAATTAGGATTGTGGTGAGAGCTTGCAGTGTTGCATCCATTTATGTTGTGTCCAAATTCATGGACATGATATCTCGGGATTAAAATGCCACTTCCCTAACCCATGCTGAATATCTGTGATAGCTCTCACCTTCTTCCTGAATATCTGTGTTCATGACCAAAAAAATAACGGGAGTTTCTCCAGTGTGTGAAGAATAGCCTTTATTTGTAATGCCACCTTCAGACCTTCTTTACACCTTGTTCTTTCATATAAACTCTAGTCTCTAACCTAATGGGGTATTATGCCCAGTAAGTAAGATGACTGCTCATAATGGCATGATAAAATTTCCCATTGCATGTTTTCTGATGGATTCCTGCAGTTGTTCTTTGCTGGTTTAAAAGCCAGTGTTTGTGGCTGTGGAGGGCTGCTTTCAGTGGACCAATAGCTATGCCTGTACTGCTAAACAAAAGCATCAGGGAATAAGCCTGAGCTCTTGGTCCCAGAGCACTTAGTGCTTAAGTGTTAGCATTTCTGAGTCAGAGATTAGCCCCTGCTCACCACTCCTAGGCAGTCAGGAGGACAGCGTGCACAGAGGACACTGGGCTCTGAAGGGATGGACCCAGGGGCAGGGGCTACAGCGTGCAGACCCAGCCAGCCAGTGCTAGGTGGTCTCAAGGCCAGTGAATGGTTATCATTTATGCATTATTCATTTTAGACACAGCTAATGAATCTGCATCTTATGGGGAAAAAAGCTTGAGGTGAGAACTGGTAGCTATTAACACAGAAAGCCTAAGGTAGTTTGGGGTTAAGAATGGGAAACTTGCTGGGTCAGACCCAGGTCTCTGTTAAAAAAAAAAATTAAATAAACAGGCAGATTAGGGTGTATTTCTATAGTATTGGCAATTTCATTTGGTATCCTCTGAGCTGACATCAAAAGAGAGAAAGGTGTACATAAATGACACCTATCAGCCTTCCCTGAAATGACTTGCATTCCTGTGGGCAGAGCTTCCACCCTGGTTCCTTACTTTCTGCTGGGCTAACAAGCATCTGTGATGTTAGCTTATTGCAAATTAGATGAGATTTCTGGTTTTGTGGCATCCTTCTGATAGCAGCCTGACCTTCAGCATGCTAGGACATTATCTACATCAGTGTTTTTTCCGTATTAGAGATGGGCTTACAGGACGAAATTCAGTGAGATTTGTTAAGGTATTTAGCTCCAGTGTTTTGGTTCAGCCTCATTTCTGCTGCATTATACTGCACACTTTCCATTAGGTGAAGTGTAATTTAAAAATGTGGGAAGAAGCCCCC
Source organism: Pandion haliaetus (assembly GCA_013401275.1). Classification (NCBI taxonomy): domain Eukaryota; kingdom Metazoa; phylum Chordata; class Aves; order Accipitriformes; family Pandionidae; genus Pandion; species Pandion haliaetus. The sequence continues at coordinate 198,042 of VYZV01012491.1, read as the reverse complement.
TTTTGAAAGCACTTGCTATCATCTTTGCATGGCCCTCACTTCCAAATGTAGCAAAGTAAAGCAATGTGGAATCCATTCATTAAATGACACATTAAGCAGCCAGTGCCTTTTTTCTATATTGCCTGCAATAAAATATATTCAAAGCACTTCATATTTCATTAAAATTATCAGCGAAATGATTTTCATCTAATGTTATTTCTGCTTTTAATAAAAAGGCCGTGCAAAATGAATAACTGAACATTTTTCCTTCCTTTCTTTCTCTTTTTACAATTATGACATTGAAACTATCCCACAAGTGAGGGAATGACCCATAAAATCAGTTATGAAGGTCATATTCTACGAAGGGCAGATATTTTCCATATATCTTTAAAGGCACAATAGTCCTACTGGGTATAAGCTATTTTAGTTCACGGTGAATCTTAAAGCTATGCTCTGCGCATGATATAAGACTGTTTACAGTAGTCCATACTGACTTGGAAGTACATGTTTCAAACACCTGTACGTACTAGATCATTTTCTTTTTGTAGGCACTATGGCCATATAACATTGTAACAATAGGTTTTGCCTAAATTGTCAAGTTTAAAGTAGTCTTGAAAGCTTTTTTTGAAAGTCAGAGCTGTGACAATTAGATTATTTCACTGTGATGTTGTTCATTGTTTACTGATTAGAGAGAGACTGAAATCAGAGAAATTATTAAATCTGAAATGGTCATTTAGGAAAAAAAAGACTTTGTAGACAGAATAATTATGTTTCTTTTGATCTTAATAAATGTAAATTTTGCTGCAGGTATCTCAGATGGGTGCCAGATATTCTGGAAACCTCAAAAGTAGGAGTGCTGCTCCCCCAGAAGTTACAAAGAAGAGTAAATCCATGGGGTGTGTGGAAATAATCTGTATTTATAGAAATAAAGATAATTCATAGAACTGTGTTTAAAATAATTACACAATTGATAAAAATAATGGTTTTTATTTAAGCAGTTAAGAGATGTTTATATGGTTACAAGAGGTACATTGGAAGTTCTTTAGCTTTCAATAAGGTAGGTAGTTGGGATTCTCTATAATTTTGAATGTTAATGTAATAGGAACAGGTCGTACCACAGAAAGGAAGTTATGAGAAACTGTTTGCCCTGAAGCAGAGCATTGGGGATTAATATAAAGCACGTAGGTTTATCACATAATAATGTGCTATTTTTTAACAGCTTTAATATGAGCTGTAATTATAAGTATCCCATCTGCAGAATTAGGAAATAATACTGAGATGAAGAGAGAAAAAAAAAATTAAATTTGGGTCAAGAAATTAAAAAAGAAGAAGCAAAGAACAGGCAATTATTTCTTGGCACTATGATTTGGAAAGTCACAGTCATATTCCATTCCAGAATCCTGTGAAGTCATACAGACAATGAAGTATAAAGCTGAAGTAGCACAGAGGAATACATGCACTGGAGGAAATAATACAATCAAGATACATTATTTTGTTGGCTACTTCTTTTAACAACCAGAAAATAAATGGTATGTCTTGAATGGTCTTCCCAAGCTAAAAGGTAATCCTCTCTGTGTGTTAGGATTTAGAACAGCAGCACTTCAGGGCCTGTGAGACTATTGAGCCCCACACTTTTGCTACCCAGTTTGTTCTGTTTCAGTGCTGTTTATCAGATTTTTCACAGACCACCTTAACTCCTTTCTCTTAGATCAGCCTGCTTAGCTTCTGCACCTCACATGCTGCAGGTGTCCCCTTAGAGATACCAAGGCTCTAGCCTCATCAGTACCCTGCCGAGACCTTTATCAGTTGCAGTCAGAGAGTTTTCTGATTGGATTAAGGATTGATTATACACTAATCACACGATCTAGACAGGCAGCTTGTGGTCAATGGGATCTTGTAATCAGTGCTGGGATAATAACATGCATGCAGCTGGGATTGTTGAACAGCAGGTTTCGATGCACAACCTCCGTACTCTGAAAAAGACCATTTACATCTTAGACATCTTTGAGAAGAAATGGATAGTCAATTTGTAAGTGGGAACATTAGTTGAAAGTATTTCCCAAAGCATTAAGGCTGCTATTCTAATGGTAGTAAGTGCCTTCATTTCCAAAAGCTATCTGCAAAGGTCTCCATGAAAGGTCCACAGAAATAGCTGCAGCCTACTGACTGCACATTTGTAACAGCCTTGGAGCTATTAAAAATTTGCCAGTTTCCAACTATATCAGCCGAACACTACAATGAAGTTTTACTTACCTTGGATCAACTCAGTCTTCACTTTTGAAAACAGCAAATCTTGAGGTGACACCTCACACCTCACCTCATTGTGGAATGCAGCCCTTGCATAAGTGTACAGGTGAGATAGACAGAACTGCAGAATATATTGCCTCTGCGGCTGACTTAAGTAGATATATGTTCATATGCCTCTGAAAAAGAAATCAGCACACACACAAACACATCCCTCCAGAAAATAGATGGTTCTGCAGCTGAGAAAATGTGTTAACAGCTTACCGTTTCAGCGTGTTTTTTGGGGAACAATGGTGGATGAGTAGCCCTTGGAATTGTCACTTTATGGCATTAAAATTAGAGGTCTAAATGTGTTTTGACATTACTTACTGCTACTTTTTGCACAAATGTTCTGTTTTGGAGGATCAAGACTTCCTTACTTTGCAAGGGGGCAGGGATGGGAAGGAAGGAATCACCTAGATTTCTCTCTGTTCCTGTCTGGATTTTTCACAGGTATTCAACAAATATGAGAATCGGGAGCCATTTTTGGAGGAGACTGTCCTGCTCACACATTATTTTTCAAATATATCGGTAAAAAAATACATTTTTTGTTGTTTCAAAGGTTAGAAAAAATACATCTTCTTGTAGGATTCTGGCAGCTCTAATCAATGCATAAGCTCAAACATGAGGGTTTTTAGGATTTTTGTCAGTAAACAGTCATGGGGGACATGGGTAACTGAATGGCATTTCTAGAGATGTTTTTTTCTTTCAATTACTGTGTGTTAAACAGAACCATGCTTCAAATTACATGTATTTGAGAACACCAGCTAGAACTGTTAGGATTTGCCCCTGCTTCAACACCAAACAGAACTGCGTGTAGAAAAAGATATTAACAATCTATAGCATGGCTTTTTGTTACCTACATGTTTAGAAACATCATCTGATTTTTTCAAGAAATTGCACAAGAATAAGTTTGGATAGGAGGCTGTGCAGCAACACCAAATATCACTATAATATAGTGGAATACCAAATGTGTGAGAACATTCACATTTTCAGTGTGGAGCAATAAAATGTATTTCAGCATTTCTTTTAACTTGTAAACATGTGCAGATAATGATTATCTTGTGCTCTCAGTTTGCAAGCTATAATTACAATACCTGCAGAAAGGCAACAGTGAATAGAATCCTAATCATGGAGGGTGGCTGCTACCTAGCAGAGATTCAAGCAATATTTATTTCATTTTTAAAATTGAGCGTTTCCTTAAAAACTTAAAGTATGAGTAAAATTCAGAGCTAAGGTATAGTCTGTTTTCAGTTTCTTATTATGGAATAGAAGACTTTTTTCAAATTTGTCATAAACCTTTAACATTTAGGCAAATTCAAAGGACCATTTAATTTTCTTGATTTTGTTTTTTCTAGCCAGAAAATTCTGAAGATTTTTCTATAATTAAAGAAAAAAACAAACAAAAAACCCACCAAACCCTCTGTTGGCTTAAGTAATTCTTTTGAGTAAAAACTGTGGACCTCAGGCTCTGACAATGGGTTTTGTCACAGTCAGGTTTTGTCTACTGCAGAAAGACTGCATGTAGTACCACCGTAACTATTATGTCATTTAAAGACTCGGGATTTGACTTTCTCTAGGCAATGATGAGGTAATTATCCAAGGTTTGGAAATGTTAAAAAAGACTTAACAACTCTAAGTGTTAATATCTACATGTGAACACTGACTATAAAATTTCCCATTTTTTCTTCATTTAAAGCATTAATAAACAACTACAAAGTCTGTATCCTCTTTCCTGTGCAGAATAACTTTTGGAGTAGAATATTTTGCATTTTATTTTGCAAGGGTAAATGTACCGAAGAGGTGGAGCACTCTTTCCATAATCTTGATGAACAAGTAGGCAACCCTAGCTAAGGTTGCTGCAGCACCTCTTCCTGAGAGTTGATTGTGGCTTAGTGTTATTAAATGCAACTTAATGAACTGTTGATTGAATCACGTAATTGGTGTAACTGTAACCTACGGTAGTTCTATATATATACTGGGACTGTGAGAAACCTGTAGATTTTATAATGTCTGTCCACTGGAAGTGCAAGTTTTAGATCAGTTCATGTTTCCTTGTTTCCATTTTCCCTGCTCATGCAGTCCTTGCAGGGGGGCTGGACTAGATGACTTTTAAAGTTCCCTTCCAACCCAAACTATTCTATGATTCTATGATTCCTTCCAAAATAGAAGGTAAGATTGCCCCGTGAAACGCAAAATTAATTTTGTCCAGCTGTCTGTAAGGAGCTCTGCAAGAGAGAATACAACTTCCATTGGGACCAAAGGCAAGGACAAGTGACATCTCCTCCTCCCACATGGTCTCTTGGGCTTATCTGTGAGGAGCATCCCCATGACCAGGGCTTCCTTGCCCAGGACCATGGAGGTAGAAGGCAGAGAGTGCAGTGCGGAGATGACAGCACCAGGAGGCTTCCTGAAGGGGATGGCAGCAAAAAACAAGTACTAAGCACATTGTCCTCTTCATGAATGATGGCATAATAAAGGAATACTGGGAATTGAAAATCTGGGAATTAGCAGTGACATTAAATCTATGCTGAAGTATTTAATGTCACGCTTGGTTACTAAATAGAAGGGAATGCATTAATAAGAACATCTGGAAATGCAAAAGCTTGTGTTTTCATTATTTCTATTTTTGCTTTTAAATTCCTTGACAGTGGTTTCACATCTTGAAGTAATCTCCAAAATCAAAAGAGACATGGGTTTCAAAAATTAAAATAAAAGAATTGATTTCTCCTTTGGCACCTTGAAAAGCTTGCATAGGTTTGTACATATTCTGATTACTTTATCACTCTCTGTCTCCCTCTAAAGAACTTTTACTTTTTTATCTTGTTCCAGTCTCTTAAAACCCAAATCCAAGCTTGAATTGAGGGTAAAAATACCCATTCTCCCCATGATTCCAATACTATCACTACAACTATTGTAGACTTTAATAAAGATCAGTGAAAAATCAAATGTGTTGTCCACCTCACCTTCTACCAGAGGGCCACAAATACAGATCTCCTTTTGTCGTGGTTTCAGGTCAGCCGGTAACAAAGCACCACGAAGCCACTCACTCACCCCCCACCCCTGCGCCTGGCCACGTTGGGATGAGGAGAAAATCCAAAGGCAGGCTTGTGGGTCGAGACAAGGACTGGGAGGGATCACTCCCCACTTATGGTCACGGGCAAAAGACAGGCTCTACTTGAGGAAGAAACAAAATCCATTTCATTTACTACAAATCAAATCAAATCAAACACACAAGGGTATTGGGAAGGGAAACCAAACATCAGAACACCTCCCCCCACCCCTCCCACGCCCCGGCTCAGCTCCATTCCCGGTGCTTTCTACCTCCTCCCCTCAGCGGCGCAGGGGAACAGGGGATGGGGGTTGAGTCAGCTCGCCACACATCGTCTCTGCCGCTCCTTTCCTCAGGGGGAAGATTCTTCACTCGTCCCCTGCTCCACCGTGGGGTCCCTCCCACGGGAGA
>VYZV01012491.1:169241-187709 GCA_013401275.1 Pandion haliaetus | reverse complement strand
GATGTGTGGCGAGCTGACTCAACCCCCAAACCCTGTTCCCCTGTGCCACGGGGGGGAGGAGGTAGAAAGCACCGGGAATGGAGCTGAGCCGGGAAGGCGGGAGGGGTGGGGGGGGAAGGTGTTCTGATGTTTGGTTTCCCTTCCTAATGCCCTTGTGTTTTGTTTTTGTTTTGATTTGTAGTATTAAATTGATTTTGTTTCTTTCCCAAGTAGAGCCTGTCTTTTGCCCGTGACCATAAGTGGGGAGTGATCCCTCCCAGTCCTTGTCTCGACCCACAAGCCTGCCTTTGGATTTTCTCCTCATCCCAACGTGGCCAGGGGCAGGGGTGGGGGGTGAGTGAGTGGCTTCGTGGTGCTTTGTTACCGGCTGAGCTGAAACCACGACACTCTCTGAGACAGATCTGTAATGCTGAGGTATTAACTTGTAGAAAACATGCATTAACTGCTCTTGTCTCAGCCTGTTCCTTCAATGAAAGTTTTGCCCACTGAAATGTAACTGGATACATTTCATACTTTATATCATATGTTGGGATCTGGACCTGATGTCAGATTCTTTGTAGTTCTTTCTCTGTATTGAAACTCTGCTAAAATTTCCATTCTTTCTATATCAGAAAACATATTTTTAGAAATAGAAATACATATGATAATCCCAACTCCACATAGAGAGCTGACTATAGAAGTCTTAAAACCACTCATTAAGAATCATTTAGATTTATGCAACCCTGAAAAAGACAGAAAACTCATGGGTGGGCTGTGAGTGGAATCAACAAAGAAAGTGATTCCCTAGGTTATTATATTCTTTGACCACTGTATTAATTCATCCTTTTTAACTGGGTGAATTTCCTCTCTAGTGGAAAATTGAATGGCCTGGAAATAAGAATGATTTCTACTCAAAATCTGGACATCTGTATGTCAGAACAAACACAAACCAGTCTGTAATCTTGAAGACTGGCAAGGTCAGTTAAATGTACTTAATTTGATTTTAGCTATCTCAGACTCCAATGAACTGTTCCCTAATTGGAATGGATTTTATAAACAACCCAATATCCAGGGTCTGTAATGTTCTGTTAAAAAGCAAGAAAACCTGAACCAATCCTTTCCTTAGACAAACTTGGATGTGTTTCTTTAAAATCAGAATCTGGCCTTTATCTTTCCTGCCATACCGTATATTGTCCCTGCTTAAAATGGGTTGGAAAGACACATACAGAAATAAGTCTGTAAGCAGCAGGACTAATTGTATTGGATTGGTTGCTTTAATGAAAAGGTATTTCAAAAACAAGCATTCAATATTATAATTTTCAATTGGATGGATGACAGGCATTTAACAAAATAATCAGATTTTTATTAAAGAATAAAAGTAGTTTTATAATACAGGCATCTAACTTTTTCTATGTGATAATTATAAATGAAGAATTTATAATAACCATCAATAAAGACTTGGAAAAATGAAATGCAATGGTGGAATTTCAATATAGGAGGCCACGTGTGACACAGATAACCCTTATTTGTTTTGAAGCATTGTGCAAACACATCAAACATAGTAAAAATTTGATTTCCTGTGGGTCTGTGACTCATGGTCACAACTGCTGCATAATAAAGAGCTCATATTGCTGCCTTTCGCTTGTGAGCACAGTAGTAAGGTCTATGATCTATAGCGGTCACCTTTTTCCATAAAATATGTAGGTATCGAAAATCTTCAAAATTTCTGCCTGTTTGCTTTGGCTGAAATTGGACAAAGAATCCCAGAAGCTTTAAAGGTGGCGGTTAGAGGAGTAAATACATACATAATTCTCAGGAACCTGAGTGGAAGAAATGACTGCCCAAAATAGACTGGGTCATATAAGAACGAGATGAAGCTTGTGCCAGTGTCAATTACTACATAAATTTAGTGATGATTCACACTGACACATTTTATATTTGTAATGGCGATTTTCACTGACATTTAGCTCAAATGTGTAGAGCAAAGAGGCAAAGAAACTTGTGCATGAAGAACAGTGAAATCCAGATTATTTTTTAATACTAGGTGATAAGTCTGAACTACTTATTTTACTGTTAAGGATTTGGCATGATCAAATTCTAGGTGATAAATCTATTTCCCAGACAAAATCCATCACTGGGCCAAATTCCTCTTTACTTTGAACTTGTAGTTTTATTTATGGCTATAATTTGATCAATGATTTGAATAGGAGGCTTTATACTGTATGTCTGTTATGTCAAAAAAATAGAACATGATTTTCACTGTGATGCATGTGAGGAGCTAACATCAAATACTGTTATCTATTACACAAATACAGCTCTGCTCACTGAAATGCGTATGTGTACATTTAGTGTGTAGTTTCATTTTACATCTGAGGTATACTGCTACCAAAAGGGGCTGCTCTACTCTCTGCTAATCGCACAGTCTTCTTGTCCTTGCACTGGATGCAGTAATTAGAAGACTGCAGGATGGAACTGAAATATATGTGTCATGGGTTACTTTTCTGACATGTAAACCGTCATAACCTGTCCTATGTCATAGTAAATGTTGCTTTCTGGCTTTCTGGCAACACCCCTCAATACTTAGATGAAAGTAACATGACACTGGCAGGTGGAAATTAAGAATCAATTCATTCTGTTCTTGTTTTGGGAAGATAAAGGAAAGAGGAGAATTGAATAGGGCACACATCTTCTTAAACTGCCCAAACATAAGACAATTATAGTTCCCATGGATGAACTGTGAAGTATTTTCTGCTTGTCCTATCAAACCTTTAGGACTTTGCAGAAGATATCTATCTTGGTGTGGCTCTGTCCATCTAGGAAAAAAACCCCACCACAGCAGGTCTGGAGATGTGGCTAGCTCTATACATCAGCAAAGCTAGCAATTGTCTAGGGCAGCAGACTGTTGGGACAAAGAGATAAACTGTAGCTTCAAAGACAGAATTTTCCAGAGATATTTTTAAGGGATTTTGATCTCCACGAGTTTTAATGAGGTCATAACCGTAAGCCAGAACAATCATGTGCTGTTGAGTTTTAAAGAAGTGTAGAAGTATCTGCATGATGATACATCAAAGCACATTAAATTCTCTATACAGTTGGGTTTTATGTGTTTGTTTGGGGTTTTTTTTCTCTTGGAATTCAAAGGCAGTTTGTATATTATTCACCCTTGTAGCTGAGATGGAAGTGAAGTGATGAAATGTAATATTGGCTCAGGATCCATCCAAGGCTCAGGCTGGTGGGACCAGGGCTGAGAAGCTGTTGCTGTGTGTCTGCCTGTTCTGGTATTTTTCTTCGAAGCATCTTTATTGGAGAGTATATAGAAAGTGTTGAAGTAAATCCATACTGAAAAACAAAGAGCCCTTGAAAAGAGGGTGGGGCTCAGAACTAAGAGTTGATACAAATATACATGAAAACAAATGAAGAAAAAGACAGAGGGGAGGTTCAAAAGAAGGAACCAGCGGGACCCTTGAGCAGAGTATCCCTGGCTACACAGCACTCCCTGAGAGCATTTGAGGATCCTGTGGGTGCCACTCAACAGAGGTATGTAAAGAGGTATGATATTATTGAGGACCAGAATTAGACTAAAACCTCACCATTAAGTTCCTTCCTCATGGCTACAGCTGGAAGGAGATAAAAGAGAGAAGTCCTTTGATTTTTCTGGGAGAATCTGTAAGCAGAAAGGTGCAGAAAAAAGTGCAGCCAGAATATCCAGAGGAGATGGAAGAGGGCTGCAGTCTGGTGCAGAGAACATAAGTAAGCAGATTTTCCTCTTGCTATAAAGTTGGCGAGAAAAGTGCAATGAATTTCCACTGACCCATGGGAAAAATTTCCAATGGAAGACTGTGGAATTAAAATGGAATAAAATCTACCTAAAGTGGACTTTTTGAGCCTTTGTGGTGATAGGCTGCCTTGCTTTTTGGTGTTTAGATGGGTCACAAAGCTGTGGAAATTGAGAGCATTAATGATGTATTCAAAATGCAGTCTGGAGGTATCTGGCTGGGCAATGTTTCTCTTTCTCCACTAATTGCTGGTGTGACCTTATGGGATCACTTGAGAGTGATCTCTGTTGGACTAGGAATCAGGAGCAAATGAAGGCTTCCCTTCCTCAGAAGACAATCATTTGCCAGTCATGGTCAGAAACAGGACATAGAGATGTATTTTGCAGGCGACATACTACAACAGTTCCTCTGTTAAGCAAGAGAAAAACCCAGAATGTATCTGACTGCTTGCCTCCTGGGCTACTCATATCACAGCACAAATCATGGGAGCATCCTGAATGCATTAAGGCTTTCTAAATGCAGGTTAAGTAAAACAGTCACTGTGTTGCTACGTCTCCTACTAAAGCCTTGGGTTAAAACTTTTGTTCCTGGCAAGTTCTCATTTTTTGACATTTGATAGAAAGTGCAGTATGTGATGATGCTTATTTCTTTAAGACAGCTATGTTAAAGAGACTTGAGTGGCTGAAGTTGCAAATCCCCAAGGAAATAAACTGGGAGAATGTCAAGTGAACAGAGGCAAAGCCACATGTGTAGGCTGCCATTAGTTCACGCTTCACTCACCAATGAAACTTATCAGAAGTCAAAGTAACCTGTTTACAGACACAGAAGTATTTAAATCTCCAGTAAAGCACATGTATACCGGTTAGTAGAGTACTACTGATTTTCACTCTTTGAGACATTATCTGAATGTAACAAACAATTTTTTTAACTTCAAATGAAAGTATTTGTAAACAGACCGATGATAAAAAACTATGATCGCCTTACTGTTATAAAATTCTTCATTAGCTTATTTAGTAATAATTTCCACAGACATTTCAACAATGGACTGTGTCCCTGTTGAACCCCAGAGTAGATGACCTTGAAGTGCAAACTGTCAAGAATATCAGGTAAAACTTTTTTTCTTACAATTCTGAATTAGAGCAATGATTTGAGAATGAGAACAAAACTGCTGAAATTTACTGATATTGCAATAATGAACTGTACTCTTCAGCTCGTCTGTAAAATAAACATGCTATTCAATTTTTTGATCCCAGCTTAAAAGCAACTTTCTTTCCAAAGGCACATTCTGTGGCCTTTTTCATTTCCTTTTCAAGACTTCACCTATAATTTCTAAAGGAAGATTACTTAGAAAAATAATTTCCTTTAAATAAAGCAACACCTTTAGTTAGCCATGCAGTGAATTTAGACCTTGTGTGCATCCACATTGCTGAGTATGTGTTGTGAAAAGAGCCCTCAGCAGTGTACCAGTTTCCTAGGTCTTGTCAGCTGTGTGATACACCATCACACTCCGGGAAAAACAGTTGTATAATTTTGTACAGAAGTCGTCTTCAGGGATATTTCACATAAAGGGATTTTATTCACTGACTATGATATGAGTCAAAATCTCTTAGGCTTGTTACCATAGCTATTCTTGACTGCTACTGCTGGTATTTTCTATACATATAGAATGTACTTTCCTTCAGAATTCAGGGATGAATTCTTGTAAAAAGCTTCAATAAATGATAGAAATACATTTCCTGCCTTTACATATAATTATGTAAAATAAGGATTTTCAATTTTAAACTTGCTCTTCATTCTAGCACAGAAAATATGCTTAAGAAACAGTAGATGATATCAACAGTTGGAGTACTGCCGTACAACTAAGGATAAAAATTGGAGTTTCAAAAGATGTCTATCATTTATTGAAGAAGCAGGGATGTACAGAGACTCAGTTTATTAAAAACTTCTGCAGATAGTGTTATTCTACGCTTGTAGTGAACTCAAGTTTTTGCTGCCACTCCCACATCTATAAACCGCAGGCAAGCAGGGATATGGAGAGATTTCACTGATCGGCTGGTAAAAGGCAGTGGCACTGCCCAGAGAGTTTGCAACTTCATGAAAGGTTTGCAGTGGAAGCTGTTCCACCAAGTATTCCTTATCAAGGGCTTAAAATGAGTAGATAGCAGGATAAAATACCTGTAGTATGAACAAGAGAGAAAATTTAAGCATTAAAAAGAGAGTTTTGACTTTAATTTGTGCAAGAGTGAAAGTGGGTTAGAAAAGTATATATGTTAGAGCAAATGCAAGAATCCATTAAGTCAGTTAATATTGTCCCTAAGGTTCCTGCTGCAGAGATTCAGCCTGAAAGGTTATGGTGCTTATTGTTCAACAGATCTCTGAAGGAGCTTCCCCAGGTACTTAGTATAAGCAAACATTAGTGCAAATGTATGTTTTAGAATGAGTGCTAATGTTTCTCTCTTGATCTCTGCCAATGTCTTCACTGAAACACAAAAATCATCCATTATGTAAATGAGATAGCCAACAGGCAAGAAGATTTTTTTTCATTTAATGTTATAGAAACGGTTATTGTGGCTTAAATCATAGCAGTTCTCTCACTTTAAATAAAAAATGTGGAGAGGAAAAATGAAAAAATCCTTTATGGAAAATGTGCTGGGGCAATTTTTAAGAGGAAAGCAGTGGCAGGTGTTTCATGAAGCTTCAGGAAAAGCTGATATTGTATGGGTAAAAGAGAAATTTTGTCTTTGGTGGAGTTTATTCTTTGACTGTTCTGCCCATTTAACAGAGATCTGTTGATGGTGTGAGCCTCTGGCTGCTGAGGCTTTTGTAACTCAGCCTGTTTTGAGCATTAAAGTGAGCTCTCCACCATTAAACTCATACCTCAGCCCACCTTTCCCTGTATTCCTGACCTGTCCAATAATTTTTTAGCCCTCTGGACAATTTCAACCAACTTGGAGATAGTGGTCAGAGAAAATTAAGTTCCTACAAGTACTGTGAAAAGCAGTGACAATATGACACTTTCATGAAACTGCTGCTACACACTTCTGAGAATATCCTGCTTTCTAGGAAGCTTTATCTGATTTTGTACTAGACAAAATAATAGAAAAAAAAAAAAACCTGTTTCAGACTCAGATTTGTAAATTGCTGAAGAAGATATCTGTACACATCTCCGTACTGCTGTGCTGTCTGCTCCTCCTCATATTCTCATGTTAGAGATTATAATCTCCTTGGCTGGAGTAATGCTGTTAATATAAACAGAACTGGGACCCCAATTTGCTTTGATACAGAATGAAAAGCTCCATTACATGAAGGCAGGAAGCAACTCTGTGCAAGCAGCACAGAAACAACAGCTCTCATGCCCTGTTTAAATAACTCTTTAAAACAAAATATGAGGAGCATCCAGCAGTCTGCTAGTAATGTGACCATTTATTTCCAACTTCATAAAACGAAAGAAAGCCTGTTAATATCAGCAGCTAATTACAGTGCCTCCTTCTCTCTCCAGACACATAAAAGAAGCCGTGAAGTGCAGAAGGGAGAGATTGCAGCAGTGGCAGATTGAGGCTCTTTGTGTTAAATTAAATCTGGTTGAAGATGGAATGTGTTAGGGTGGACAGCAGTGATAATGGGTACTGTTTCTTTAGTGTGTCTGTGTATAAATTAACTACCTTTAAGTGCTATTTGGACAATAAAGCTTCAGCAGTTTTCCTTCTAGTTCCACATATGCTGCAATAATTACAAGCATAACTTTATTTACTTCTGGCAGTAAAAGTATGAATAAATGATGTCTCAATGCCATGGCCATGTTCTCTCTTTGGCCTCTTCTCTATCTCAAATCACGTCCTCTGCTCTGGTAATGCTATGAAACACAAAGTTGGCAGATGTCTTGCTGTGTGACATATTTCCCTTGCACTCAGGTCTTTAAACATTCAGTCTACCTATTTTCTGAAAGAAATGTGAAGCTGTGATGGAAAAATAGAGCGCCTGTAGTGCTCGTGCAATGCAGTGGTGCTGTGTCATGGCCCATGTTATTTCCAGATGATTTAAAACATTGCTGACTATTACCTCTTTCTTACTTTATCAGGCTTCCCTTTCAAATCATAGTACCTTGCCATCAGTACTGAAACTAATTTGGCTGTGACCCTTATGCTTAGTGGCCAAATTGATTTTTCTCTTCCTAATTCTTGTTTTCCCTTCCATTACAAAGTACCGCCAGGATTCCCACATGGGTAATGCATCAGACTTTTTAGACAACTGGGTAAAAAAATCCTGTATTCTCATGACTTGCAAATAGGTGGTCTAAAAATAACAATATCAAACAGAAGAAAAAGCAACCTAGGAGTAAAATGTAAATAGACTATGTCTTGCTAATTTTGCACAGGAAATTTGGAGAGCTAGTTGCATTTCTGTTTTATTCCTGTAATGCTTTCAATCATGTTCAGTTTGTTTATAAGATTCTTATCATTTAAGAAGCACGTTAGGCCAGTATTTGCAAATAAATTAATTTTGACTTGAATAGACACAATATAGGAAAAAAGATACTGTAATGCCAGTAAAGTTGTAAAGCCATCTTTATCTGGAATACTCAGGTGATATAAAAATTGGATAAAGGTAGTCCAGTTACAGGCAGGGTTTGGGTGTGTGTGTGCATGTGCGTGTGTATTGCATTTCCTGATTTTAATTCAAATTCCCTAAGCTCAGGATTTTATAGAAAGGCACCGATATATTTTGACATCAGCAGAGGCCTGATTTTCAGATACACATTCATATTCACAGCTTTCAGTAAATTTGTTTTTCTCTAAAAGTCAAATTAAGGTTCCTAAACATGAAGTTTTGTTCCTAATTTTAGATGTCCAAGCAGTAGTTAATTGGAGCTTAGCATTGTATTTACATGAGATTTCACTGTATAGGGTTGCTTGTTCCTCCCCTTCCTATGAACAAATACTTACAAGGCACAAATTCCTCAACAACTCCCCACCTCTTATGTTAAAACACTCTTCAGACCCAGTGTTACACATTTATGAGAAGATTGCATTTTATGGTGTTTTAAAAACACCTTTACATATAGAAACACAGTACGTGGGCAGTGCTGTGGCCACTGCAGAGTGCTCTGGCACCTATGCAAGGTGTGCAGAGAGGGAGCTGCATGCTTTGCCTTGTTTTCTGCTCTCCATCCAGCCGTGCTGCAATAGCACAGCACGTTGAGGGAAACTGCCCCTTCCAAACTTAGCTGGTGGCAATTAAGCCTCTAAATGTAGCCTTGTAGAGCTTCACTTTAGGCTGAGGTTCTGGGCTCTCTCTTAACTACACTGCTGACCTCTGTGTGATCTCATGGCAGCCATTTTACCTCTCCAGTGTCTCTTCCCTCCTGCTTTCTGAGCTGTCCTTATTTTGTGTTTAAGTTCATTGGAAACACAACTGCCTTTTCCTCTTGCTGCACAGTACCTGAACCAGCCACCTCCCTCTCACCTTCCCCACCAGAAGCCCTGAGCTTCTCCAAAGACAAATAGGTAGGACTTCGGTGGTGGTAGTAGACAGACTTCCATAGGACTTGAATTTGGCGGGTAGGATCCACACAGAAAGAACACTGTCCTGCAGTGAGTTTTAATTTAGATTTCCAAGATGAGAGAAGTGGAAAAGACCAGAGCCATTTGTTTGGCACAATTAGTTTGCTGGCAACCTAAGCTTCCGAGCTCTGACAAGCAACAGCTTAAAGAAAACTTACTCTTACAAAGACAGTGTTTAAATTGCACTGCTTGTGAAAGGTGGTACTTGAGAATAAATTAGCATATGAGGCACTGTATTCTTTGCAAAATGAACTCAGAGTGAATAGAGATGATTAGCACAAGTACTAAAGGTCACTGGACCTGGTAATCTTGCAGCATCCAGTGTTAAATTATTTTCTTTTAGTCCAGTGCTAAATTATTCTCTCTTAGCTTGTTCCACCAGTGTTCACAACTTCACAATTAGAGAAGATGACACTTGAATCTAGACAGCAAAGGTTGCCTCATCCAAGGGTTTTGCTGAGGTTTGTCAGGACAGAGCTGCAGTCTTCTGCTTGGAGTCTGAATGTGAACCCCTGGAAAAGCAATTTGGTTCAGATTCATCTCTAATTGGTGATATCTAAAATTTCTGATTCTTATGGTTTGTACAGGTAGGTGCATCCAAGAATCTTTGCAAAGGTAAGACAGGTTTTGGATTTGTTTCAAGCAAAGATTCATCAGAAGAAACCTATTTTTTTAAATAAAAGCAGAAGTTTTCTTTTTTCTCTCCTCTGCAAGACTTCGTGGGGGGATACATTTTATCTTACATGACAGGAGCTCAATCTACGGAGCCTTACAAGGTATCTCACTGCTTCTGGTTGCTGGACCTCATTACAGAAAGCAGCCTTGGAGCCTGCCTTGCGCTGCACTAGTGGTGTGGGAGCTCTTTTCCACACAGGTGGAGCTCTGTTAAGCAATCAGGGGGTAACTGTAATGCTCTTGATTTTTAACTCTCATTTGGAGGTTCCCTCAGCCACACTGCACATCTTGCACGTAAGCATCAGTGTGCTTTTGCCATTGTTTCCCCGGTGCTTAGGGGCAGCTGGCTGGCAGGTCTGTGACTAGTGCCTGGCGTATGGCCAAGGAGAAGGTAGTGGTGCTGGTCAGAGGGACCCGGACCTGCCAGAGAAATAGGCCAACAGGACCTCACCTCATGTGCATACACACTTGCCAATTCCTAACTGGCACCCGCCTGCCTCCCACTCTATAAATTTTAAGGATCAGTTGCCTACAGACTTATACTCCGTATCTGTGGAATAAGCCTTGCTGTTGTGACTGCAGAGTCCAGAGACCTTTCTCCTTCCCAGGGGAACTGAGGACACTGCAGAGCAGAGTGCTTTGGTTTTCCCTTTCCCTCTTTCTGGCTGTGATTATGAGTGTAGGTAAAGCTTAAATACTTTCATTTCAGTGGAAAGAAAGACTGTAGATATGCTGTGACTTCGAGGAATATGCTTTGCTTTGCAACAGGGGACACCAACCTAAATATCGTCTAGACCAAAAGGAGAATGTCCTGTCAACCAACACAAAGCATCAGAAAGAAGGGGAAGCCTGTCATTTCTTGAAGGTGTAAAGAGGGTGCAGCTCTGCCATGCTGGCACAGAATAACATCACACCAGTGACAGTGACAGATATTTGGGCCTAAACCCCTTTGTGTCTTAATTTCTTCCTAGTCAAAATAAGCTTACTGCCAGTTTTATAGAGCATTCTGTGATCCTTTGATGAAAGATATTTCACAAGTGCAAATTATTATTTTATTAATTTTGGCAGACAGAATGTTTAGCAAGTCATTTGAAATGTATGCTTTTTCAAAACCTGCTAACTGCATTGGGAATCTTTACACAGAATCTTAATTTATCCCTTTATTCTTCAGTTGTTTTTTGAATCTTTCTTTTGAACCACTGAGCGATTTTCAATCTAAAAAGAGAATCTGAGGAACAATATGCAATTGTCACACACATCAGGCTTTTAAAAAATGGAGTTTATGCCTTTGATGTAGTCTAGACAAATGAACATATTTCAGAAAAGTCGCACTTCTTAAGCTACTGACTGATGAAAGTGCGGCGTAACTTTTAAATAATTAGCTCTTCTAGTTTTTGAGATATAAACATCTGCAAATGAGAACTTTACACAGCAAGTAAAATCAGTCTTCACAAACACCTTCAAAGCAGAAGAGCAGATGCTGCTCACCATCCCCTGCTCTGCAGTTTGGAACATCTCAGCTAAGCATTGCACTCCTCCATTGGCTAGTAAAAGTGGGCAAGCCATGGGGAATGACAGAGAGAAATTAAATGCTAGGCAAACAGGACTCTTGATATGAAAATCTCTTGTTAATAGCATGAATACACTCGTGTTTATAATATATATATTTATTTGAGTGCAAATGCATTTTATATTGCAATGATCTTTTGGCAGCTAGGGATTACTTTTTATCCTTTCCTGTATCATAAGACTAACGAAACAGTCAATTAAATTAATCCTCTGCAAATTTAAAGTGGATGAGAAATGAACACAGCTATAAGCTGTAGAATTTGCAGCCAGAAGATATTGACAGGGAAACAGGTTAGTGCTGTTTGATAAAGAATTAGACACTTAGCCCAAACTGCAGATGCTCTGTGCATAGAGTTTCTCTGAAGTCAGTGAGGGTAGTCTTGACAATGGTTACAACTCTTTACAAACCTTTATTTACATTGCAAAATCTCTTGCTTCTCTTCCCATTGACCCTTCTTCTACAGAAATGGCTTTTTCCTTAAGTTAAAACTGAATCTTTCTAGGCTGGAAAAAAATAAAAGTCAGACTTTCTGTCTTCTCCATGTGCACACTTTTCCATTCCCAGATTTTGTGGGGAAAAAAAAACAAACAAACAAACCATTATCCTTACCTTTAAGATGTAGCTCCTTTTGGGAAGAAACCATTGCACTGAAACAAAGATAAGCCTATGGAATTGCCAGTACAAATCTCATTAATCCTTAAACAGAGTAACCTTCATGACTGGATTTTGAAATAGGAAATGCAATGTTGCCTCCTTTATTAATTAGTTGGTGGAATCAATTAACTGCTAACTACTAACTAAATAGCCAATCCTGCAAACACTTAAGCATCTGCATATCTTTAGGCGTGAGAGTAATCCCGCTGACATTGATGGGAGAACTGTATGTTTAAAATTAAACCAGATTGTGTTAGCAAAATAGAGGTCTTAATTACAATATTTCTCTACAGAAAGCCTGTGCTGCCTTCTAACTTGTACAGCAGTGGGTTTTGTATTTGCCTGTAACTGTATTCACCTGTCTTTATCTGAAGAAAGCCCTATTCAAAATAAGAATATACATGAATCAAGATTAAAAAGCACGAGCATCTTCTATACTGGGGGGCGGGTGCAGGGGGAAGGTGTGTCAGTAATTTAAAAACAGTGAAATAAACAAACCATATATTGGTTAACAAATTTCTGTCTCGTTATGATACTATTCAGATTTTAAAAATACAAAGTAACTCACAGAATCTAATACAGAATAACAATACTATGATTTGAAAGTAGTTGTACATACATGTTAATACATTGTTCAAGCTCCATGATTTCTCCTATGCTCTCCTCTCAGCTTCAGTTCTTATAGCTGTCAATAGCTGCTTGTGTCATTGCTCTCCCTCAGGGCATTTCTCATCATCATGGTAGATCCAAAAACCTGGGCACTCTGCAGCTTGTTGATGTGATGACCATTACCAGCAAAATGGTTAACATCACCTCACTGAGTGTATTTACCTGGCAAATTTAGAAGAGTTTCCTGGTGCTACTCTATGTATGCCATGGTAAGTATTTGAGGCTTTGTACAAGGAACAACAGCAAACATCGGCCTGCAACTATCTTGCTTATATTTTTTTGTACAAGTAGAGAAAATACAAAAAAGGCAACTGTACTCTGAGACCACTATATGGGAAAGAACTGTGTGGATTTTATTCGGGGAAAAAACGAATGTAAACTGCAGAAACCAGTCTTTTTTTACTCTTTGAATGATTTGTAAAGGAGCAATTGGTATACTCCAGGCTGTGGAATAAATGGGAGGAAGGGATTTAACGAGCACTTTGTGAGTTACACGTATGTGGATATGGAGAATGGATTGCTGCAGTTTTGCAGTTTTGTCATGTGTGGTGGGTTGGTTGGTTTGTTCTGTTTGCATTTCTGTCTCTTTTACACAATAGCTGAAATTTCCACAAATAACCTCAAACTGGCTATATTTAAGGTACTTTGATACCTAATCAGCTGTATATTTTAAACCACAAAGCCATGGCCATCGTGTGCCATACATAACAAGCCAAGGCTTCTAGATGTTCCTGAGATGAGCTTGGAATTTTTCATACAGTTCTCCAAGATTTTCTTTTAAAAAGCTTCAAATGTTCTGTTCAAGTTTTCTTATTTAATCAGTTGAGATATATCCTTTTGCATTAACACAAAATATACAAGACATGTCAATGTAGTAAGTTTGCTTTGTGCTTAATGAGAAGAGATAGTCTTGTGTAAGGTGTCAGTTAGATGAAGAACATTTGCCATGAAAAGGCAAATGAACAGATACTGCCAAATTATCATTGCTGTGAACCAGTTGTTCAATTTTTGATGACAAATTTACTGAAGACACTTAATGTACATAATTTTCCTCTGAAAATGTGTACATGGTGCTGTGCAGTCAAAGACAGCAGTTGGGATGCCATAACACATTTCTTATATACTTTAGTGAATTGCAAAATTATTTCACATCCTAGAAAACTGTGCCTCAGCAGTATCTCCCATGTTTTATTCAGAAAATATGATTTCCTTGCATATGTCTCGTTACCCATGGTCAGCCTTAACCCTGGAAAAATTTGCTCCCTGTAATGGAAGCAAATGTGTAGTAGCTTAAGAAGAAGAAGTATAAACTGTGCTCTGTCATTGGGATTTTGGTGGGGGTTTTTTTTCCTACTCTATCACAAGGGGTTGTAAACCAAAGTATCAAGAACATAACAAACAACACTGAAACAGGCTACAAACTGCATTTTGCAACTTTGGACTTAATATTCTTTTAATGCCCAAACAACGTTATGTCTTAGGAACAAGATAAAAGCACTAACAGTGTTTCAAATTCCTGTGAAATAATTCCCCTACTTCGCATGGTATAACATCACCTATTGAGGAATGCATTTGTTTAAGATGCTGCTACATCTGATTATAAGATTATATTTAAGAAGATAATATATACTTTACCGAGTATTACTTTACCACTTATTTAGTGCTGAAGTGTAATCCTGTTCTACGTAAATGGCTAGAATACAAAATAGGTCTGCCCGGCCTTAATGAAAGACATTTTCTCCCTTCAGTTTATATGCTTCTACAGATGTGGGCTTTTCTGAGTTGCAAATGCTTCTTTTTCGACTTCTTCCTCTTTACACCCTGGAGGGGCAAAAAACAGATTAGGATTTGGGGGTTTTGTTGTTTGTTTGGAAAAGAAGTTTTTTATGAATACCGAAAGGAGAACTGTAGCATGAAGAATAACTTAAATGGCTTTCTAGCATTGTACAAACAAACCACGAAAACCTGAAATAAATTAAAAATATTGAACTATGGAATTGAGAATCTGGGTGAAGTTAGGTGCAGTATGAATTTAATACCCAGGACACAACTTCTTTGTGGGATTACAAAGGTCACCTATTAATAAGTCCACATTTGCCAATTGTTATATCCTGTTCTGTGTGTGTGTTTACGTGTATATTTCACATTAAAGAATTGTAACTGCTGGTAATTTTTAACTTTTCTATGGAAAATAATTTGTATTTTGCACTGTGTTTACAGACTCACCAAATCATTAAATCTGTGGAGGAGGCTGGCTATCTATTTAAGCACTGAAAACTCAGACTTGTAGGTTTAAAATGTATACCTTAATGAGGGAGCTGCTGGAGATAGCAGCAAGGGATGGCAAGGCATATTGTTCTGATTCAGCAATATTTTTTTTGCTTCCATCCATATGTAAGTTCACACAGACTGACACGCCTTCAGCCCTCATTTTGCGTTCTCTCCTCAGCAGGCTGCGCCCCCTCAAGGAAATAATACTCTTAAGGCTACAGTATCCTGAAACTGTATAGCTTTTCCCTGACAGGCACTTTACTGATGTCAAAAGCTAGTTACATCTAGAAGGTATAAAATAACAAAGAGTACTTCAGAAAAGATGCTATATATATAGAACCTGCCTCACTCCTGTGGCCCAGCTCCCTCTGCCAGCCAAACTTTCCGAAAGCTCTGCTTTCTCCTGGGGAAGACGTCTGATGGTTGCAGCAAAGCATCTGACAGCTGGGAAACCCAGAAGTATTTTTCCAGGCTGAAGTGGTGGTGGGATGCTTTCCAGCTGGGACTGAAGGAGCATTATGGATGAATCCATGTGACAAATCATGCAGGCAGATCATCTCCTCCTCCTTGGCAGAAGGCTCCTCTGGAAGCTCTGTGCTGTACAGAAGCCCTGAATTCTGCTGTCACATGTGCAAATTCAGTATTTGAACTAAATTTAGGCTAGGTATGGTCTAACATGGGCTGCAACAGTCCAATGCTAACTGTGTTGCACTTCCAAGTCCTGTAGCTGTGAACTTCTGTAATATGGCCTCCCTTCCACCGATTTCCATGTGCTCAATCCGCAGTTTGATCCATCTTTGCCATTTTTTCCAGTGGGCTTACCCTTCCTAGTAAGATATTTCTGAAAAGGACAACTGCAATGTGAGTACTACGTGCTAAGAGATGCAGAACTGTTTATGCAACAAGTTGCAACAGTGGTGCAACAAGGTCCCGTTTTGCTGTTTGTCTCATTCAGGATCAACTCACAAACCAGGTAGATGGGTCAACTTGTTAGGTCTTCCCATTCTGGTAAGAGTCAAAGCTTTACATACTATTATAAAACTTCTTTGCATGACAGACTTTCTCAAATAAGGCAATCCATAAGAATATGTTGATTTCTTTTGCTCAGGATGAGAAAATTCTAGAAACACACATTTCCACTTCCTTGCCTCATTTACTAACCTTGCTAGCGCTCTGTTATCAGCTATTCATTGGTGCAAGGTAGTGCTGAGGCGTGTACTCCTGGCAGGGGAGAAAGAAAGTTTTTATTTCTTCAATATAAGAATGGCAGGTTGGTTTGTCCCCATGTATGACAATTTTATGCTTCTGAGTAATCAGTGATACACATAATACCAAGAAGTTGAGTTTGTGCAAGTTCTCACGTTCCCAAAGCTGGGATCTGCAGTGAGATAAAGTGGGAACAGAGAGCAAGGAGAAAAGCTTGGCTGACTTACCAGCATTTGGGACTTCTTTTAATAAGAGACTGTTTAAAGGACTAATAAGCAGCTCTGGCTCCTGCTGCTAATATAACTATATTCAAACTTAGACTTGTTAATAATACTATCTTTGTTTTATTAGTTCAATTTCTTTTCTGAAGAACTGTGAATTTTTCTCTTCCTGACTTTTCCTGATAAGCTTATGTGCTAAAAAATACAATGAGACTATTGGTGCAATTTGCTGAGCAGATAATATTGCATGACATTAAGGTCAGCAGTGGTGTTTGCAACAGGGAAGGTGGTTACATTTAAACAGAAGATTACTCAAATGTTATTGGCCAGTCACAAAGTGTAAAATTAAAAATATGGTGATAAATACTGTTTCATAATAAATTAATTTGTATATTAACAAAGCAGTGGAGAAATATAAACACAGGTAAATGTAGGTAAATGTAGCTGGTCGATTTAAAATTATTGTTGGATATTTTGTCTTTTTTTTAGTGATCATATGATACTGTATGCAGGGTGAAAATGCACACATTATATTGGGTTTTCTTGTTGTATGGACATCAGGTAAGTAACATTCCCCTTTCACCCCAAAGAATTTTGAGAAGAAATTTGGGAATTGCTTTATTTTGAGCAGAGAGTAACTGTTTGGACACAGGCTGCATTTTACGTATATATATTTTTCACTTTAGTTTCCCTGTATATGCAGCACACAAAAGGAGGAAGGTCCTATATCATTTGGCTTTTTCATTGGCAGCATGAAAGAAAACTATTTTGTTGAAAGCTTAAGTCTAAAATTATCTTAACCTTACCTGCAGTGGCTGTACTACTGCTTTACAGGTTTTAGAGGGCTATTGGAGAAGTGTCAGTGTTTCTTCCCCAAGACAGTTCAGAAAATAGCCACATATAATTGCAATCTTTCTGATTTGATTTTTAACGAAGATGACAGAAAAAAATTGGACAAATCCTGTTTAAATTAAAAGGATGGGGTGAATTATCCCCACCCTGGTTCAATGACTTTTTGTGAGACAAAACAAACTAAAAAAAAGTTAAGTCTAAAGTCCTATTCCTCCAGAATATGCATCTCTATCCCACTAGGTAATATTCCTTACAAGACAACACAGGTGCATACATATATTCTCAGAGTTGGCATAATCTCGTGTTATGGTTTTTTTTCCGACAAAGATGGAGACAAGCAATAAGATTTTAGGTAGTTCACTTTCAGACCTCCAGGATTCCTTATGTGCAAGTTGAAAAATAATTATTTCTGTGTCACTGGAAAATGTTATAAAATCTTAACACTGAGAAGTGTTGAGCCTCACTAGAGTATACAGCTGCTGGTAACAAGGATTGTCCAAAGTCATGGGCTGACTGGGCCTTTCTTAAAAAGCCAAATTATAAGGAGGGATGAGAAATGAATGTATATTCCCCAAATTTGCAGCTATTTTAGTTGTATTGGGCAAAAGTAAAACTGAGAGTTAGTATTTTCTTTCCCAATAGTCAACTTGCCTTTCCTGCTCCCCACCACCAGCCCTAAGGGCTAGTGCAGATTGATTAATGAGCTCTACATACCCATAATTGCAGTTTTTATCATATTAGAGGTGTAGCAGTTTTTCCCCCCTCTGCACCTGGAACAGGTCAAGAATTTTGTATGACTGGTTCTAGCCTTTGCAAACAATTTTTTCCTCTTACCAACATCCCTTCCATGATGTACAAGTTTTGTTTTACTAGTTGTTCTTCATACCAAAGCTACCTGTAAAAAGAATTAATTCTTCCATGGATGGTATGCTGTACTGTGCCAACTCTTCTCTTAAATTCATACAATGTGTGTGATCTGAATTATGTTTGAACTGTGAACTCATAGTTCTCTCTGTATAAACGCAGTATTTGAA
>VYZV01012491.1:140804-169226 GCA_013401275.1 Pandion haliaetus | reverse complement strand
AAGAAAAACCTAGTTCATTTACCTAAGCTTTGCTTCATGATAGAAGTTGCTTTCAGGGATTCTGTTTTCAGAGTCATTTATTTTGTGAACCAGGGTGCCATTTCTCTAAATTTTTACAGTAACCCATTAAGGCTTTCTTGAAAGACAAAATCTTACTTTATATAACGCATTATTTTTTCATATATAGTCTTGACTAGTTTGGAAGTAGAGAGTTCTCTCTGGTCTCAGTAGCCTGCATTGCAAACTCTGTTTCAAGTTCTGTTGTGCTACTGAAGTAGAAGGAAAAATAAAATTGAACGCTGCTAAGCTATTCTCTTTGTCTTACAAGAATACTAAAACTGAGTTACACAGAACTGTGTATTCCTAGCTGGGTTGTAATAATTTGCAGTGTATTCTTTTTATTTATGGCACACATCTAGGAAAAAGTAAAAAGAGAATAAGCTTTCAGCAGCCTCAGAACTGTTCCCTTCTATTATTACAGTAATGTGGTAGAATTCTGTTTTCAAATATCTTATAGATCTAAAGTGTTTCTAAATTTAATTAATGTTTAATAAAATAATGCACAAAATCATTATTTTGTGACATTAATGAAGTCTATTTTCTAGACACAAGTTGAATAGGCAGCACTAAAATAGCACTAAAATACATTAACATTAGGTCATCTGCTTTGCATTTATAACAATAAGCTCGCATTTTCAGAAAGGATAATCTTAAACAACATTTTTTTCAATACAAACTGTACCTTTTTATCTTAAAATTCCAAATGTTTCAACAACAGAAGACGATTAAGAACTAGGCAATTATTCTTCATCTCTCAATGATTTATGACACAGAGAAAGACCTTTTCTTGAGAGTTCGAGGTGCTAAAGAGGAGGAGTATGTTAAAGTTGGCAGCTCCCTGCCTTCCCCCTTAGTTACTAGGCACAGAATTTACTTCCTTGTAGACATCATACTAGAAAATGAGCGTATCAACTTTATTGCATGTATGGCCCTTGGTGTGGACATATATATAAAGTTGGGTTCTCCAGCATTTATATAAGCACATGCAGAAAATGAAAATAAAGCACACACATTCCTCGAGCAGCTAAAATAGAAAGACAAAATGCAATGGCAGGACTCATCTTCCCATAATGGGCTTTAGTATTTATTTGCAATAACCTGCACAATGTGTTATATGATTTCCAGGCATTGAAATAAGCACTTTGCTTGTCCCAAAATGCTCACTTTTTAATCATAGAAAAATAAATAGCCAGTAGGAAGAGAAAAGCAGTAAATATTTCAGAATGTTAACAAAACCCTCTGCTCTTTTTTTTCATGTGTATGTAATTTAAAGTTCATTGTTCTTTAAATTTTGAGCATATTTGCAATAATCTGTACAGCCACTGGCTTTAGGATTTTACTAAAGATGTGGTCAGTATTAATAAAATAAGTGGTACAACTGAGTGTTACTATTTCTATTTTTCTTGATATTGAGGTCAGTGAAAGTTCATCACTTACTTGAAAAGGGCTAATATATGACCTCAGAATTCTAATTGAATTTAAAAAAAGGAAATAAAAAATCAAACAAAAATCCTATAAGATTAAATAATCAACCCGCTCTCTTATCCCTTGCTCTACAGAGGGATCTGGACAGTCTGGATCACTCTACAGAGAGATCTGGGCAGGCTGGATTGTTGGGCCGAGGCCAATTGTATGAGGTTCAACAAGGCCAAGTGCCCGGTCCTGCACTTGGGTCACAACAACCCCATGCAACACTACAGGCTTGGGGAAGAGTGGCTGGAAAGCTACCCAGTGGAAAAGGACCTGGGCATGCTGGTTGACAGCCGGCTGAATATGAGCCAGCAGTGTGCCCAGGTGGCCAAGAAGGCCAACGGCATCCTGGCCTGTATCAGAAACAGTGTGGCCAGCAGGAGCAGGGAAGTGATCGTCCCCCTGTACTCAGCACTGGTGAGGCTGCCCCTTGAGTACTGTGTTCAGTTTTGGGCCCCTCACTACAGAAAAGACATTGAGGTGCTGGAGCTTGTCCAGAGAAGGGCAACAAAGCTGGTGAGGGGCCTGGAGCACAAGTCTGATGAGCTGTGACGGTCTGACAAATTGTAGTCAATGTCTCAAACATTCGTTGGAGAACTTTGGTGGAAAAGATGCCTCTGTAAAAACGCTGGAGTTGTGTGAACAGGACAATGTGGCCGGAGGAGAGGGCCCCACAGAGGGTGGGACCGCAATTCTCCAAAGCTGCAATTCCTTATCTTAAGTGACCATGAGAAGGAGCACAGCGTATGCACCTGGAATAGAGGGCCCCACAGAGTATGGGACTGAGCTTCTATCTTAAGCAGTCATGCCAGAAGAGAAAGAGAGGCAACTCCCCAATGAACTCCCCTGCCAAGCTCACTGACCTATTCCAGAGAACCCCAGGAACGTGAACTGCCCATGTCAGACCACCAGCGAAGACACTATAAAAGACGGAAGAACGAGTTCTCAGTGCACGCCCTCCAGAACTGGATCTCTACGCTGACTGGACCAATGCTGGACCCAGGACTGGTGAAACCCGTTTCTTCTCTCTTTTTCTTTTCTTTCTGTCTTTCTTTCTTTCTCTCTCTCTTTTCCACAGTCCCTACACCTCATCCTTTGAAACAAACCATTGACCAAATCTGAGACTAGGAGTGGATCTAGCCGCCCCTGGGCTCCTCTTTGAGAAGGAGTCCAGAAAGCAAGGGGGTCTGCTCTGAACCTCGTGACTCAACAGGAGGGATCCCCTTCTGACACAGCTTCATGTTCCTTTTTCCACTTCTTTTTCTACACCTCCCTTCTCTTTTCAAACAGTGGCTTAATGACACGATGCAAGGTTTATATTGATAAGTTCACTTGTACTTGGGCAAGGTTAGCTAGGTTGAATAAATTGATTTTTGTTTGAACTCCCCTGGTGTTGTTTCACCTTAATTCTGACAAAGGAAATCCACAAACCTGAGTCACTCCAACTTTGGGATGCAGCGGGAAAAGCTGAGGAAACTGGGGTTATTTAGTCTGGAGAAAAGGAGGCTGAGGGGAGACTTTATCGCACTCTACAACTACCTGAAAGGAGGTTGTAGTGAGGTGGGTGCTGGTCTCTTCTGTCAGGTGGCTGGTGGTAGGACGAGCGGAAATGGCCCCAAGGTGCGGCAGGGGAGGTTTAGATTGGATATTAGCAAAAAATTCTTTACTGAAAGGGTTGTGAGACATTGGAACAGGCTGCCCAGGCAAGTGGTTGAGTCACCATCCCTGGTGGTATTCAAAAAACAAGTAGACAAGGCACTTCATGACATGGTTTAGTGGGCATGGTTGATGGTTGGACTCAATGATCTTAAAGGTCTTCTCCAACCTAAATGATTCTATGATTCTATAACTACCACCAAGCTGAGAGTATTTTAAAAAATACCATTAATATCCTGTGTCTTTCCTCCACCTACTTTGTTTCCTCTTGTTTCTCTTCACATGCCATTTCTAAGTCAATAATCTCCCACAGTGGTTCTCATACTGAGGAAAGTAGTTAACAATAACTAAAATCATGCCTGTAGCTCTTAAGTTCCCTGTTAATAAGTTGGTATATGAGCTGGGTACAACACATTAGGCCAGAACCATAAGACCTTCATTACTTTGAGTTATACAAGACATCTCTGTAGCATTCATATGTGGACTGGCTGCTAAACAGTGGCACAGAACAGTTGCATCCTGGTTTACTCTGACTTGGTGTTGCACTACCTTGGTGTGTGGGAAGGTTGGGGCAGAAAACACACACGCACTGGCCTTTAATAGATTCTTATCTATTTCACCTAGTTATCTAGTAAAGGATAATAGTTTACATATAATTGCTGAGTTTGCAGTGGTGATTGGCAGATCAAAAAGCAGTGAAGGAGATAGTACTGTGCATAATCTGTGAGGTCAACCGGGGGAGGTAGTGTTGGAGTAATCCCTCCCATTCTTCCTCTTTTAATTCCATCCTTAAGGAAGCTGTTACTGTCTTTTGTATGTTTCTGTTAGCTCCTTTGCCTTCTTGCCATAAATGTGTTGTTTTATTTGCGTGTTCTTTGTTTTCTCTGTTACATCCTAAATTCACATCTACCCAGCTCCTGCACTGATCAAGAGCTGACCACTTGTGTTAACACCCAGAGGACCTCTGTGATAATCCTAAACTTGTACACTTAAGCCCTGTATTCTCATCCTAGGCCTTCCCCTTGAGAAACTACTTTTACCACACTTTTTTCCACAGGATTAGTCAGTATCACAAGATGTTGTATACATAAGGAACATCACCTTACACAAAACTCCCATGAACATTTGTTGATGATGTGAAAGAGGCTTGGCCCATTCTCTTAAAGGTAATGAGACTCTTTCTACTGACTGGAGCTTGATGGAAGAGCTCTGTGGTCCAGTTCCTCTTGTTGCTAATATTCTCAGTTGGATATAGTAAGTATTTTCATGCATTTCATCCAGCAAGTTTGGTGTGTTGGAATTTTTTTTTTCTTTTACCTCACATCTCATAGGTGTGACTCAGATTTGGGTGTCCACCTTCAGCATCCTGAGCACCTGTACCTGTAGCTGGGCTTCCTGGGAAAAACTGTGATAAAAAAGCTGTTCTTGCTTTTATTTAGATTCTGAGGTTATTTAAAAGAGCCTGTGGACTAGAGGGCATTCAGATGGAGTGCTGTTCCAGGCACCTTCTGTGGCCTTCACAACCAAACCAGTGTTCTGGTAGAACTGAAGCAGCTGGTAGAAGTTAGCTCATGTCCAGTTCTGCAGTATTCCTCTCAGAAGAAAAGGAAGTATTCTGTGCTGTTTGGGAACCTGCAGCTTTATAAGATTTTCCACAGAATTTCCCTAGTCTATATGAATGTTGTCAGACAGATCTCCTAAGTGAGTCACTGAAATGGATTGTTATAGACATGTATTCCCAGGTGATTTGTAATCAGTATCTGCCTTTTATGTATATCTGGCATCAAGGATAGAAGTACAAAAAGAATATAATTCTTAAATTGTATTAAATGGCCTAAGAGTTATCGTTATTATTATTACCAAAAAGATTTTGTACTTCTATTTTTAAACCCTGTGTAATTCTATGATGCTTCTCCATTTAATTAATGTGCCAGTACAATAAAATAACACACAAAATCATTATTTTGTGACATTAATGAAGTCTACTTTTTGAGCACAATTTGAATAGGCGATTGAACAACAGTGCACTAAAACACATTAAAACCAGGTCATCTGCTTTGCATTTCTAACAATAAGCCCACACTTCCATGAAGGGTAATCTTAAACCACATTTTTTTTCAGAGCAGCCAGTACATCTTTATCTTAAAATTCCAAATGTTTCAACAATAGAAGATTGTTAAGAACTAGACAATTATTTTTCAGCACCCATTGATTAATGACTTAGTCTATGACACACAGAGAAAGTGTAGAACAAAGGAGTGCATTATAATAATGCACAGGCATTAAACCATCTTCATTAATAGGGTCTTTTTGGATTCTGCTTAGCCTAAAACAAAATATGCCATAAAGAAAGTATTAGCTTTAAATATCTCTTTAAACTCGCTTGATAAATATAAAGCCTACATTGTGCCCTTAATCTTAAAAATATTTTGTTTTCTGGGATTCACACATTCTCCAAACTAGGTGAACTGCAGCAGGGTTTCTGAGCTATGATTTTAGCTCAGTTCTTACAGGCCACATTCTTCATATTCCATATTTTACATTAGGGCTTTGCATTAAAATTTGATTGTGTCATCCTTTTTCCTATTCTCTGCAATAGCAGAGTTTAAGGTACTGCTCAGCATTACTATCAGTAGCAAAATCTGAGTATTTTAAATGAGTTAACCTGTTGAGATTTAGTAATGCAAAAATGTTAAATGTCCTAATGAACATAAGAAGTAAGAAAGAACATAGTGAAAGTACAGCTTTAACTATAAAAATTCAACTTTGTTAATACTCTGTTTCAACAGCTACCACCCTGTAAGTGCTTTCATGTTTTAATCCATGAGCTCTTTTGTCTCCTCCTTTTATAAATATATTTTTAACTCTGGCACCATGCCTCCTCCCATTGATCTTGTCAAGGTTGCTACTTGTAAAGCACATGCCCACAGGGTTGCAAGACTCAGACCTTAGATATGTTCAGTGTGCTCTCTACTTTTTACAGCTATTTGTACTTGGAGCTTGTTTGTTTGTTTGTTTTCCAGCTATTAAATTCATTTTAAATAGAATATTTTTTTTTACCCCAGTGCTATCATGAGTCTCTGCTCCATATTTGTAGTCTACATCACACATAACTCAAAGAACAAGGCTAAAATATGAGCTAGGTATAGACCATGTTCATAGCACTTCAGATGGACAGAAGAAGATGGATTATGGAGAGGTTGTTGGAGCTAAGTGAATAATTCACAGTGAATAATTAATTTGACAAACTTAGCCTCTTTGTACGTACAGACAAGATAACAGTCTCTTCTTGATCATTCATTATTCAGATTTATTCAGTACGTATCTTTTGAATAGGGCACAGCACAGAGTAGCTATGGCATTTCATCATGGCCCCAAAACTATGAATTAAAATCTCTCCCTGGATTCATATTTCATTTAACTCCTCTGCAGATTGGGACCTCCTCATTTGGGCCAAGCAGAGAGTCAGAAGAATTGCCATGGTGTGAGCCAAAAGCCCATCCAGCCCAGTCTGACACCGAGGAAGCCACATTTGTCTCCAAGCAGTGGAGGTGAGGGCGGTGGAAGAGAAAGGCTTTCCTGCTTTCCACCTTCATGAGAGAATTGCTGTATGGGGTGAGGCTGGTCTCAGCGGACGATCACAGTTCACCCTGGTTGTTTTAGAGAACAGCAGGCTGACAGAAGGACATGGGTTTGTTTCTAGTGCATCATTAGAGTAAGGTAAAAGAGACATTTTTCTTTTAAATTTGTAATGGATTGACAGGCCTGAAGGAAGAGGTCCCATTCACATGTGCTACCCCAGCTGTGTTTTGCTGCACACATTTTCTGCACACACCTACAACGTGCAAGACTGGTTAACTGGGATGCTGCTTTGGAGGAAAATCTGCTCTTGGGTTGAGACTCTTGACATTTAATGGGAAGCAAGAAATACTGGGAATCACCAGCTGAGGTACCCAAATGTTTGTTGGTTGACAATAAACAATGTAATTGTTATTGACTAAGTTTTTCAGTTGCATTCAGGGTCCTAAAATAAAAGGTTTCTGCCACAAAGAGCTTATAGGCAGACAAGGTAAGAGAAGAATAGCAAAAAAAGTGAAAGATATAAAACCAGTATGTAGCAGGAATTGTGCCAGACTGGCTTTAACTGATGAGGCTTTTGTTCTTATTCACTTGCCTAAGAAACCTCCACACAGAAATTTTTTTCTGATTTTAATTCCATTTGGTGTAATGTCATATACTCTACACTGTATCTAATAATGGTAATTACTGTTGGTTTTGTTTTCTACCCAGATGTAACAATGCTTTGATGAACTGTTTTTCACTTTAATTGCACTAATTTAAATTTGTGTATCTGATAAAATATTTACTGACAGCTTATCTGGCAAGGACATACATGGTTCAATAAACACAAATCACACTGTAGTTTGTACATATTTTATAACATTAATTTGTTGGTCAATGTTTAACAGCTTAACGCTAGAACCATTTCATCATGCATTCTATTAGTTTATCAATAAACACTCATGCTATATCTTCTAAATGGTAAGCTGTAAAAAGGAAAGAAAGAATAATCCTCCCCATCTCTATTAGCATGTGACTGATGAAAAATAAAATTAATGTTAATTAAAATGTATTGATATCACAGAGCAATCATGGTTTTCAACTTGCATATGAAAGAGAAAGTATTTTTCTGCAAAAATTTAAAAAACATTTTCTTTTATATTATCAGAGATGCAACAATTAAATCCATTTCAGGAGAAGCCCAGGGTCATAGGTACTGCTTTTTCATCAACTATTTTGATGAAAAAGAAAGCTAAAGGCAATAATTTAGTTTTTTCAGGCTTCTAGGCTTCACTTTGCTTTCGTTATTTTATGTCACGTCAACTCTTAAGCACTGACATAACTTTGCTTTTCTGTGTGTTCCCTTCATGTCCCACACGGTCTCTTACTGAAGAAAAGTTACTGATAGCCTCTGGTCCTCAACAGCAGACCCCTGCCATGATCAGATAACAGAAGAAAGCCTCGGATATGTCTCTTAGCTCTCAAAATTGCTCACAGCAAAATGGAGCTGGTTGATTTTCAGGATTCTAAGTAGTCACTTTAGATAGTCCCGTTTAGGTCATCACTAGACTTTGGGTTCTTCCTCCCATCAGCTCTGGATGCTGACTGTCCTTTTCAACCTTGTCTCCTCAGTGCCAGTATATACTAGAAATAAACCCAAACTGAATCGTTATAATCAAGGATTTGAAGGACATTTTGCTAGATGCTGTGTCAAGGCTGGTGTTTCTGCTTCTCTGCAGGACATCCTGAGCCTTACAGCAAATGGGAGCTTGCCTACACCACAGCATGATGTTGTGACTATTGCAACAACTGCAGGATCAGGATTTGGTGTGAAAAGTGAATCACACCAAGGCTTATGAGTAGCTTCAACACTTGATTTCTGGCATGCCTAGAATTTCATTGCTCTCATCACACAAGCTAGTTCTGATGTTAGAGTTTTCTTTCATACATTTCTTCCTGAATCATCTAACTTGAACTTTTTTCTCCAGTGACAGTTAGACAGAGCTTAGAGGAAACATTTTTCTCCAGGTAACAGGAGGTGGCTTTAAGAATTGACCAAAGCTATTTAACTTAGCCACACTACTAATGACATAATTTGCACAGAAAAAGACCACCAGCAAGACATATGCATAATGATGGCTTATCTAAATCTTCCTCAACTTCAGCTTATTGTTTTGTTTACTTCAGGAGAAAGATGAAGCTTTGGTACAGTTTTTACTCTACATGAACTCTTTTGCTGTGATATTTTTGTACTGTACACATATTTCAGTGATTTACTTGGACAGAAAATGGTTTGATTAAAGTGATTTCACATATATTCCTTGGGCAGGAGAAGTGTAGCTACAAATGTCTTTGTAAGTGTGGTTGAAAGTCTTGTATGTCTTTGCAGGATATTAGATGTTGCTTGAAATACAGAGTAGACTCTTGCACATCAGCATCTTGGCTGTCCTGCTGGTCTGTAACCACTTTCATCCTCCATGTCTTATATTTATTTTTTGTTTTATTTTAAAGGCATTACAAAAGTGTTTGTATGAGCATAATATCCATGAAAAATGATATAGTGGCTGCTTTGAAGACTGAAACCCATTCTCTCTCCATGGGTTGAGTGCCTCCTACACATAAGAAATAAATGCTTCCAGAGACTTCAACTTTGGGAGCCCACAAGTAATCAGAATGAGGTATAATCTACATGCTCAGCTTTTGCCATGCCTGCCTTCCATACTGTCACCTGCTGGAAGAAAACAAGGTTTTTATCTGGGACCACAACGTCTGGCAGCTCTTTGCAACATTACTGTTTATACAAGAACTGTGGTCACATAATAAGAGATACACCAAGACTTGATGCTGTAATTTTGAGGCCTGGGAATTTAATAAAAAGTCATCCTGGTTTAAGATTGTGGTTTGGGATAGATTTTTTTCTTTCATTATGTTATGTTAACTGCTTCTTTTTTTAAGCACTTACAATCATAATTTATTTTAATTCATATGGTCTGTTGCTGAACACTGCTGGCCCCTTTCTCATCCAGCAGATTCTTCCCTTCCTTGGAGTAGTTCAGAGGAACGCATGCCCAGCACCTGTTTTAAAAAAAAAAGAAAACACCCACTGCTGATTTGCTCCTCTCAGCCTGCCCACATATCTGTGTGATTTCATTCATGGATGTAGNAGTAAAAGTGGATCCTGGTTTGTAGTGGACTCTGTGACAACAGAATTAGTTCCTGACTCCCAGCTTGCCATGTGAGGTTTCTTCATTACAGATGAACAGCAGGAAAACAATGATGATCCACTCTGACTTTAAATTTCTGACATCTAGCCCAATTCTTAGTGCTTTCTAATTTGCTTACTGATGTCTCTTCTTATCCTGAATAGCACTTAAATTTACAGTCAGGTATCAGTTCTTGAGTCCATTCCCAATTTAGCCTATAACTCCACTACATGTCTTCCCCCATAAAAACCATCCAGTTTTTTCAGGCATTCCCTATTTCTCTCTCTTCATTTTGGTAGATTTACTGTAGACTTGACCCACATTTTTTCTGAACATGCAGTGAGCAAAACCACACACACTACCTGAGGACTTAGCAGTGCTAAGTAGGTCAGAAAGATTGCTGTCTGAGCCCAGTAGATGGTACTCCTGTTTAGATAGTTCAATACAATATTTGCTAGTTTTGCAGCCGTGATGTTGCTGACAAACATAGGCTGACTGAGCCAAAATACTGCAAATATGCCACAGCAAATGATCCCACAGTAGGCAAAGAGATGACCTAGACAAGCTCATTGATATTCTTAATATTTTTCCTCTGTGTTATGAATATATATTCATATATATGAACTATAACTATATTCTGTATTATATCTAATCCTGCCCGTATTGGAGTTTTGCAATAAACCCTTATTGACTTCAACATCAATGGGAATGGGTTTGTCATTTCTGTTAACTATATAGAGGCACTTAGTTATACTTTTCTTTTTATAGTATATTTGCAATGAACCATAGATGCATCCAGATAAGATGATAAGAAGGTATGAAGCTTGATACTTTCAATGCCAAAAATATAAGTTGACACTCTTTCAACTAAGTAGAATGCTGTTAATAGAAATCAGAAGTGTAAAGAAGGCCATGCACCACAGGGAGATGGGATCGTGGGCTTTGCAGACAGATATTTTGGAATAATTTTTATTTTAAATAGCCTTAAAAATTAAGCAAAATAACTCAAATTGCCTTTTACGAATTTGTAAATCTAATTTCACTATTGTACACATGCTCCAGAGGAATAAGAAAGCTTTTCCCTTTCTACTTGGACTGTTACCTCTTCTTTCCAGCAGGCTAGATAAAGCTTCACTGCAGTCTGAATCTGAGATTAAAAGGCTGATTTTTCATTTTCTAACAAGAAGAATCATGATGTCACAGGAGGACAGCGGGTTGATTTGGAATACCTGTCAACCACAAAGGAAATCCCTGGAAACAAATAAAATAACTGGGAAAACTGCAAGCCTTTTTACAAACTCCTTAACATTTTGTCTATACTCTAACACAACAATGATTTTTGACCCTAGTAGTTTTACCCAGCACAGGCAAACAAGCTTTGAATTATTGCTCTGCTGCAACGTAACAATTCCATTGCTCTGACCCTTGGTGTCTTGCAAAATACAGTAGAACAATAATTGTCAATCCTTCCTATACAATGTGTGAGATTTGACAGAGGTCAGCATTAGCTACAAGACCTTTGGCTGGTGCTCAAAGAGGTAATATCTCTTCTCTAGTTCAGTTGATAAAATGTTAAATAGAATCAATTTTTGCCATGCTTTTGCGGAAAAAGATAAAAACAGTTTTTACACTATAACATGTTTTTTAATAGACAGAAAATAGATGACAGTACCTCTCAGTGCTTTGGTAAATATACTATTTAAATGTCAAAAGTTTTAATTTTTCTAAAGACAAGTGGCGTAATTCTTTCTTCCAATTTGCAGGGTGATTAATTTAACAAGGCTTTGCCATGTGCAGAAAATAGACAATTTTGTTACAGATCTTACATGAGTAATGCATGAAGGAAAAAGACTGACTCATAGACCTTTTGTGTCAGCATGTGATCTGTATAAAGCAAGCACATAAACCGACATGGAAATAAAAAGCATCAGCATTGTAAATGCTCCTCTTCGGCACTATGGAGGAGCTGGTGGCAAGGTCAGCAGTTGCAGCTTCTAAGCTCGTCACGTTGCAAGCAGTTGGTAGTTAACTTTTAGCTTCAGTCCTACAGCCTGAGTCTTCTGTTTGTCATCTCTGAATATTTTGATTGAAAAAGTTTAAGAGAAAGAGACAGATATGGCACGAGGCAATACTCCATATTTAAGGGGGAAATCAGACTTTTAGACCAGAAAGAACTGGCGCATGAGAGGAAAGCACATATTTTGTAGTTCAATTTAATTAAATTATTCCTTTTGGTATATTTCTAGGCTGTGCACATAAAAATGTATAATGTTGAAATAAATAGCAACAAAAACCAGTCCTTGTGATTACTTAAAGTAATCTCTACCCATACAAAACAAATTGTGAACCATACAAATCTTTGCTTCCCACTTCTGCTGCGTGTTGCTGAATATACTATTTTCAATATGCTGTCAGCTCAGGTTCATGAAGATTAGGGCAAAGAAAAGCCATTTTTCAGTCAAGAAGCTGTCTGCAAGAAAACAGTTATTTCACAAGACAATAATTTGACACCGAGCTTGAGCATCCATCATGATCTTCATGAAAAAGATAAACCCAGGATGTACTGAACCCCAGAAATCCAAACCTTTGAAAGATTTTCCTGCAGAGCATGTAGGAATTTTCCCTGTGCTGGGACACTGAAGATTCTGAGCAGTTCCTTGTTACACAGTGAAGACCTGCACATCTTCAGGGCAGCAAGTATAAGAACAGGGTGAACAAGGTGGAAAACAACCACTTAGAAGATCTGTCAGGTTTTGAGAAGCATTTGTATTACGCTTATTCGCACAGAAAATACACTACAATTGGCAAGCTGCCTTACTGGTTGCATTGCAGGTGCCGGTGGAGAAAAGCACTATTTGTGCTGAGTCTGTGTGACAGGATTTAGGCATCGCTTCAGCTCTGTTTGCTTCTCCCATCTTACCCCATCCCTGTCCCTGTCCCTGCTTCCTTCATCTTCACTTTCTGTAAACCTGCCAGTGACTGAGGCTCTGCCTTTGCTGATACAAAAGTCTGGCTCTACAGCAAGATAACAAAAGAGATAATAATCTAACTGCAAAATGTGATGGAGACAAAAGGCCCTCGGATGTCTTCATTCTTCGCTCCCTCATCTCCTCCCCTTGCCCAAAGGTTGAGCTCACCTAGTTTATATCTTGCAACAAACCTCCTGTGCCTTCAGTATGCTGTCAGTGATGTGCTTGGTTTTTAAGATGGGATGACTAAAACACTTTAATTGTGAGGTTCCCCACCCCCAGTCTTGGTCAGTTGGTTCCTGACTGTGAATTATAAAAGAGGATTGTGAAACATCTTAGTAGACAGTGGATTTTTAATAGTAAGTATTTGCCTCAGAAATTAAATGCTGACCTGTGACTCACGGGATAGAAAAGCAGTATTACTGGCTGGCCTCCCTGTGCTAAGGATTTTTGTTTCAGAGATTCATGCTTCAAATAGAAACAATCACCAGTAAATTTCTCGCAAATGAGTTGGGGTGCAAATGTAGTTATGTCTAAGGAATTCAATTTAATTTGATACACAAGAGGAGAAGCAAGGTATCCTTCAGCAGAGGCACATTGGAAGCAGCCAGGAGTGAAAGCAAAGTAAGGGTGAAAGCAGCCAGAAAGGCAAGCAAGGGAAAAACTAGCTGAAAATTTGCTGAATGCTCCTGGCAAAAAAAAAAAAAAAAAAAAAAANAAAAAAAAAAAAAAAAAAGAAAGAAGATAAAGCCAACCCCTTGAAAGTTGGCTAAATATCTTGTGTGTAAAGAGGTAACAGTGAGCATGAACATTTGTTTTCGGACAGTATGGGAGAAAGGTTTATGAAGCAAAGCAATCTATAACCAGTCCTTTTTTTCTCCTTCCTACGTTTCCAAAAGATTAGCCCAATGCCAAAACAGCTATCCATCCTCCTGCCTGTAAAACAGGCACCTGCCAATTACAGCTCTGCAAAGGTGCTGGGTTCCCTTTGCGGCTCTGTGTGAAAGAAACAAAATACCCACTTTCATCTTTGCATCTGAGTGCATTTGTACTACACACGTACAAGGGATTTTTCTACAAAGACAGGAAGGCAAGGTCTGTTTTTTCATCATACATTTAAAAGTGAACTCTCACTGTGGGCACAGGGCTTTGTAAGCATGTGAGCAGCTTGCTCTTTGCTTCACACATTTCTTTCTGAAGAACCCAAGTGCACTGAGCAAATATGCACGTTTTAGTACGAATGCTACTAGAGTGTGTACAGTGGTGGTTGTACATATATATTTGTGCATTTACCAACAGTGTTGCTGGGAGGTACAGAGAAGAAACACTGAAGCAAAAAAAGTCTATTACCAGGAAAGTTGAAAATTTAGTGACACGATTTAGTAAACTGTATGAAGCGTGGAGTTCAGCGCTCAGGAAAACGCCCAGATATTCAGCTCCTTATCTAAAGCATGTCCAAACTATCTGCACTTCTTGAGTCTGCAAAGCTGAACTGGAAATTGGACAAGGCAGGCTTTTCTGGTATTGCCTGTTTCTGGCTTAGACAGATAGGGGATGATAGAATCTTTCTTTACACACTTTTGCAGCGCAGTTAGCTGCCCAGAGCTAGCCAGGAAGCACAGTGATGTGCAGGAGAGATAGTGAAGCGCAGGATTAGCTTTGGCAGGCCCTTGATTTTGTTCCCAGTGGAGGTCAGGTCCCGTGTGCCCTTTTGCGTGAGGAGTGCAGCCAGTCTGTGCTCCTGAAATGTCTCCTTCCCATCCAGTGGTGAGGCTTTGAGGACGTCTGCGTGGTCTTTCTCAGTGCTGCCTCTGCAGAAGATGGGCGACGCAGGGATTTGTTTCCTCGATGACTTCTCCTACATAACCAAGGCGACAATGGAAAAATAAAAGCAGTGGACTCCACCTATACCAAATCCATCATCACTTGTAGGCTTGACTCCTGGAGCACCTTCTTGTGTTAGAAAATGCGGGCACCTGCCAAAACTGAGCTTTTGTGGCATTTTGCTTAATATTGGAGGATGCAAAACCTGCTGTGGACTCCTCAGAA
Organism: Pandion haliaetus; assembly: GCA_013401275.1. Lineage (NCBI taxonomy): Eukaryota > Metazoa > Chordata > Aves > Accipitriformes > Pandionidae > Pandion > Pandion haliaetus. Next base: position 154,258 of record VYZV01012491.1, on the reverse strand, counting down.
CTTGGGCAGTATACCCACCCTGATTCAGCTGAAAGCTGTCTGGCCTAAAGAAACCGGAAGAAAAAAGCCAGAGTTTGTTCACTGTATTGAAAAGAAACAAAAAAATCAAGAGCTTGAATTTGTTGGCCTTGCATTCGTTTTCATGTATAGGTAGATGCATTTGCAAGAACCAAATTGGTTCTTTGTAATGGTGAAAGCCACATTAAATGATTGAAAACAAGGTTACAGAATAAATACTGATCTACGTTTACAGTGCACTAGTAAAGAAATTGAGCAAGTGTTTTGTTTAGTGTAGGTTTTACTTTAACAAGAAAAATGGATATTCCCAGGCTAAGGTAAAGAAAACCATAAATAACATTGCCTGGTATTATGAAGAGGGGGGAAGGGATGTATGGAGTGTTCATAAATAGCAGAAAGTATCGATCAGTGATGGTGAAATATCAGTGAACTCTGCAGAGCACTTTGAGTTACCTCCTTGTCTTTGATTAGGTTCAAATGTTAAACTTAATCTGTAAACCTTTAAATGGGACTCAGACCCAAGAGTCTTGAAGACCTGAGGTTTCAGAAAACAACCACTGAGTTTGATCCAAATGTCAGAACAAAATTGCAGAGAAGGACTTCATATCGCTGGACTTGGAAATTAAATTAGAAATCAATGAACACTTTTTAGCCAGTCTTTCTCCCCTTGAATATTAATGAGTGGGTAAGAGGAATAGTAGCATCTGGAGAATTTGCTGTATTAAAACTCTATGTAGTCAAAAGCTTCTTCTGTTATGAGTTTTTAAAATTTTTTTTCATATATTATAAATATTTCTTGGAACCTAGTAATAATACAGTTAGAGGGTTTTGTACTTTCTGCATATGATCTTTTGCTTTCTGAAAGAAGCTTTAGGCTGCTCTGTTTCTTTGGGGGGAAAGTATGTTTTTTTTAAAAAACAAAACATAGAGATTTCACACTATTTTTTACAGGACCAGCTCAGCTATTCAGCGTAGTTTCAAGGACAGCCTTGTTTAAATGCTAGCCTTCCTAATTCTTAAGTAAATGGAGTTTTCACTGGTTTCTTGGTCCACTTGGGAGGTGGGCACTGACACTCTGGATCAGCTGCTGGTGGCGAGGGCTGCATTGTAATGCAGAACAAATGAGGGTTGGATACATGCCCTCATCGCATTCAGCCGCCACTGCTGCCACTTACAATTACAAAGGACAAGAGCAGGAGACACTTCAGCAGCGGGGAAGCATGACCTGCGAGCCGCAGCTCATTTTGCACTGCACTTATTCAATACCGCACTGCCCTATAATTTCCTATAGCATTGTTATCTGTTAGCCGTTTACACAGTCACACCTTCATTATGTCCCTGGTTGCCAGCACGGGCTGCTTGTCACATCTATTGATTGCACTCAGGCTGCAATTTGCATGGATCACTCGTGACTGTCCTCAGACAGACTGATACCCCTTGCAGGGACTGATAGCCCTTGCAGGGACTCATACCCCAAACAGGGACTGATGCCGCTTATAGGGACGGTTACTCCTGTCAAGGCCTGATACCCCTGAAGAAGTCTGACACCTCTTGTGGCGACTGATAACCCTTATAGGCACTGATGTCCCTTAGAGGGACTGATACCCGTTGTAGGTAGTGCTACCGCTGCCAGGGACTCTGCCAGGACCAATACACCTGCCAGGGAACGATGTCCCTTTTGAGGGGGCAGCAACCAGCAGGATGGTGTTGGGGGCTCTGAGTGGCTCCCCCCAGCAGCTGGAAGCCCCAAGCAAGGATCCCGACACCCCCATGGGAAACCCCATACAGGAGGATCTCAGAGAGACTGTCTTTGCCCTGGAGCAAGCACAATACTTGGTAAATTCAAATCGCTGTGATTGCCTCATAGATAGCCACAAGGAACTCGATAGCCAAATCCCTCTGTCAACCATTTGGCATTAATCTCTACAACTCTTGGGCAGTTGTTTTAGTGCAGAGGCTTGAGGAAAGACTGAGACACAGGGAACAAGAAGGGGAAATTGTAGTGGATGAATGTCAGTGTTGTCTGTATTGCACTAGGTTTTCTATTTCCCTACTGTAATGAAAGAGGTTCAAATCAAAGGGTGCAAGTACGTCTGTGAATCTGAGGGTGTCTCCCACAAGTGCAAGCTGCTATGTCAGCAATCGCTGCTGGCACGTGCAAGGAAGATAGCATCCCACAGCTGGGGGGGTAGTATGTCCTGAACTTGGGACGCTGTGCTCTGAACACGTGTGTATATGCACGTACCTGACTGAGATGCAGGTATTTTGCTGGAACCAGAGAGATGCGATATTCAATTCCATTTGTGTTTAAGTCAGTAGTACAGGTCTGTTGTCTTTGGCTGGAAGCAGGACTGGATCTGATACCAGAAGTAGCTGAAGATCTGTCTAAAAACTGTTTAAGTGGGTGCGCAAGCAGAAGACAACCAGGCGATCAGATGGGGCTGAGAGAAGCGCTAATTGCTGCATTCCAGGAGGAATAAAAATAGCCTCTTGAAAGGTTTGGTGATTCATTTGCCCTTTCTCTCCTGTACCTTTGTGTTTCAGAAAGAGGTTTTGTGAGATTTTGGCTGCAGAAGGAAGGAATCCAAGCTATCTGAACGAACAATGGTAGCTCAGCTGGATAACAAAATCCTCACATTACTGCAGAGCAGGCAACTACGCAAACCTTTTCAAATCCTCTCCACAAGTAGAGTGCAGATAAAAGGAGGCAGCAAAATGTTTCTGAAATTATCTGTGATGGAGTAAAATCATGCATCATTTCATGAGGGATGCTGAATCAATGCTTATTACTAACAAGTAAGGTGTTTAAATCTTTCAATGGGTATGGGAAGAAAAGAGAAGGAAGTGTCTGAGATGAGCACAGTAAATTGTAACATGAATTTAAAATAAATCCATCCTAATTATTATTATTTTAAATTGTAACATATATATCCCTGATCATTCTCTATCCCCTCCTTTCAGTTTATGACACTGGTTAATGTACTGATCCATTCACTTCATTGGTGTTTTGTCTTCTCTTTTTCTCTTGCTATCACACACTGCATTTTAAAGAAATGACACCAGTGCATATGAAAGCCACAGCTTGCAGAAAAACAATCTAATCCCAGTAAAATGTTGGCAATTGAGAATTTTGTCTTTGTCTTCAGGGGGAGGAAAGTCAGGTAGCCAAGCCTAAAAACAAGAATTAGCATAGCTACTTTTGAGAATTAATTCTGAAAAAAGCCAAGCACGCCTCAGTTTGGTGTTAATCATTTCACAGTTTCAACATTAACTAATACATAACAATTCTTATTTCAGAAATTTGCGGTATCTACAGTAATGTAAAGTATTATAATTTTATTTATTATTGCATCAAAGTAGGTGATATTAAACTATCAGCTTCCTACATACAGCTGAGTCTGGAGTTGTTGTTTTGGTTTGATATTTTTGGTGAAGTATTACACTTCTATTCCCAGTTAGAAGGTCATGAAAGTCATAATACAACTCAGACACTTACCTTTCACTGTTCCTGCAATACAGAACAACACAGGGTCACTTTAAAAATTTACAGCTAAGGTCAAGGCCAAAGGAATCAAATAAGCCCATGCAAGGAGTGGAGCAGAGGAGTTGGTGAGGAGAGGTCATCCATGTGTCAGTGGTACTGTAAAGTGCAGGCAATGGAGACTGGGCAAGCGGCTCACCCCTGTTTTGAGACCCCACGCAGAAAATATTGCACATGCTTACCTGAATTTTGATAGCCACTAATAACTAGATTTTTAAAAGAAGTCTGAAAATAGCTAACTCAAAAGTAAGACACTATTGAAAAATGTGCTGTACTGCGTGGGGGCTTCTCAGACAACAGCAGAGCTCATCCTGATACAAATCAGGCCACAATTTCAATCTCTCTGCATGAGCAGCGTCACTCAGGCAGATGAAGAAAGAGAGAGAAAGAATCCTGCTAAAACTTCCTAAAGCCCTGACTGGCTCTGAGTCAGGCTATCAGCATGAAACATGTTTTCTATCCAAACTGTCCTCTGAGCTCAAGGAAACTATACTCCCAGCCTTCTATCTCAGTATGATTAAGGAGGCATCCTGTACAATAAACCCCACTCTAAATTATGATTTTTCAATATTTGTAGTTTTACCCAAAAGTTTTTATGTGAGTTGTTTAAATCCAAGAACAATGGTGAAGATAAAAGAGCAAGAAAGCTTTCTTGTGCTATTTCAGTATTTGCTGAAACTAATAATTCAGTGTCATATGTGATGATGTAGTGAGTCAGCAAATGTGAAATATCTCTAGGGAGCTCTTTGTTCTGCTATTTTTTTTCCACCTAGTGCTTCTGGATGTCAACAGAAAAACATAAAATAAATTTTCAGATTCTAAATAAAGCATCTTACATATGATCCTAATACTTCTTGCTGGGGAAAAAAAAAAAAGAAAATAAAGAAAATTAAGTCAAGCACAGACGTATGATTTTCTTTAACTGTTTTCCCCTTTGATAAAGATGCAACAGGAATCACGAGCATTTAAAGAGGTAGTTTATTAAACTGATCCTATAAATGGAAATGTATATTTTATAACCCAGGATTCAGGAGAATATTTTGTATTTTACACTGAAGTAATTTCAAACTTCCTCTCCTTTGTCCCTCTTTTATTTTTATACTGGATTTGGCTTCTAATAAAATCTAGGGAGAAACAAGCCACAGCCATCAAATTTTACCTATTTTTAAGACAAGTTCTACTTTACCAGTTTTGGCTAGTTTTAGGATTCAAAGAAATGCTGAGAAATCCCATGTTGCCCAAGATACACTCAATGTTCGATTCACTTGTGGAAAAAGAGAAAGGTGTTTCCAAAATGAACTTGGTGCTATCATCTGGAGGACTGTCTTTCTCCAGTTGTCTGCCAAGGAGCACAGGGTGACAAGACTCTTCGCTTAGGTCTTCACCTGAGTTAAGTGTCAAAATCAGATGGGATGAATCCAGACTTAGGTCTCCAGCCTTGTGATTAAACAACAGATTTAAAACTGTATTTTCACTGAATCTTTCCCCACCACTAAGCCTGGCAGAGTTCACATCTGCCAGTTTTATTCAGAAACTGTCCAGCAGTATAAAGAAGTTAATTATTTTAAAATAACTCATATCAGTTTGGCTAAGGTTTTATTTGATACAGCACTTGTGTTTTTAGGCTTCAGTGGCTGCTTGTCATTGTCATCTTGATGTAAATCTCATCTTTACTGGTATGACACATAGAAATTAGTGCCTGAATATAGATTCAGTGAGAAAAACTAGGAGAAGAAGATTTTGGACAGAGGGCAGAGGCAAAAACCTTAAACTAAAAGGCTCCATAGCTACTACTAATTAACACAGTAATCAGCAGAGCCACCATGTCACTAGGGAATTGTTATGAAGTACAATGGGTTTATCTATATATTATACGAAGGGAGGGTTCAGGATTAACCACTGAGATGGACGTGTTGGGCTTCAACAGGTTTACCTGGGGTCTTAAAATAACAGCTTCAACTTCCAGCTGTTTGTTGAGTAAGGATGAGAGTTTGGTCTGCTGAACCACTCAGAGATACCAGGTTGTTCTTTGGGACTTCTGGACTAAGGGAGACGCACAGACTAATTACTGTTGTCTCCGTGTCTCTTGATGCCTCCGCTTCTCTTGATGCATGTTTTGGATCTATTGTCTGTCTTGGCTGCTGCTTGAGTTTCCCTGACTTGTCTGTGGACCCTGGGTGGGGTAAACATCATCCTCCTTCAGTGGCTCTGTTGTTCTAAAAGACCTACATACAAGCACCTCTAGGTATCTCTCTTTTTCTGCAGACAGATGCTTCAGCACCTCTACTTTCCTGATGCCTATCTGAGATCAGGATTTGGATGAGGGAAAATCAGTTGTAGTGCAGGAGAAATAAAATTAAGGGGAAACTAATGCTGGAGGTAGAGGATAAACCTGTAATAGTACTGACTGCACTGGATTATACCTTCCTCTTATTCAAAATAATTCAAGTTTATTTTTTGATTCAGGAACTGCTCCTGTTTTCTCAGTGGTGCTGGTGGATATTTATTTAGGTCTGTGATTGCAGTCATAACTCCCTGACATTTCCTTATTCACATTATAATATCATCTAGACATCTCAAGCAAGAGTTGGGGGTCCATATTTGTAGGAACTGAACCTAGACACAAGCAAAAGACATCATTTATCTCAATAGTTTACTGACAAACCAATGAAGCATAAATTACAGGGAGAGGGAGCAACATGGCTTGCTGTCATTTTGTAGAACATAGGTATTTAGGTGACTTACCTGAGGTCATGCCCTTCAATGTCAGTTAAGGCCTGACTTCAGACTGAGGGTGTTCAAACCCTGCACTAATTCCATGATGATATTCCAGTACAGTAGGGATGTCTACAAGAGGAGTCTTCAGCCAAGTGATGCCTGTCTACATTTAGCAACATGTCATAATTTAGAATCATCGTAGCATGAAACAGAAAGGGACCCACCAGCTGCTGAGTGTGGCAATCAAGAGAAATACTGGCCAGAACTTCAAGCTAGATTTAAACTGTTCTACATCAATTATCTATCATATAGGAAATATAATGCACAAAATTGTTTAAAAGTACTAGGTAGGCTTTATGCTATTTGTTTTTCTCTACTGGCAGTATGTATCCTCTGTGCTGACTTCTGAATGGCCATACTGTGCAACATAGACAACCCTCCCCAGGAAATCATTGTATCAGATAGTTTATTAGAAGGATGTACAGGGACAAATAATTTTATTCTTTTTATGATCTTCATTATAGAGTTTACAGGTTAGTTCATTCAAAAAATATAGATAATTTTCTTGTATTTTCTCAATAACCTCATTCTGACTGTCTATTGTAGGGTGCTCAATAAAGGCTGTAGGGCCTTACATGCTTTAGAAAGTTGTAGTTGACTGTTACTCCTGGCCAAGTGTTGGAAAGCATATGTAAATAGAGAGGTCCTCCTTTATTTTCATGCACTTTTCTGCATTTACATCCTGAACTGTTGCTTTTGGCTTTGCAGTGATTATATATCGCATATATCAGAATGCCTTTTGAAAAATATGTTTGAAAATAAGGTGACAGAAAATTGCAGTGGAACACCTTTTCTAAAGCAATAGGATATCACTGAAACCTGATGAATCTGCTAGGGAATCTAACCAGAGGTTAATGTAATTTAATACATTTCTTTTATACTGACTATTATTATAACTTAGCCTCAGCCACTCTCACTAACAAGGTCAGTGACTGGTGCTGGAGGTCTAAAAGAAAAGTCTGTAATATTAAACATATGTGTGCCTGCAAATGTAAACTTTAGTCAAATTATGCTTCTATAATAACTTCTTTAAACTCTAACACATTGCATTACTGAAATAATGCTGTACAATAACTATGCTGCAGTATTTTTCAGTACTGCCTTATTTCTCTACAATGCAGTTACTGCATGATTACTCTATAAAACATTTTTAGAGTCCCAGAGAAGTTGCTTAAGGTTTCTCATGACATCGGCTAGCAGCATTCATTTTAGAAGATGGTAGAGTCTTTCATCAAAAACTTTGCAAGTCTTTCTAAACCACATGGTTGCTAGGGGGAGAATTTATTCATCATTTAATTTTTGGAAGATTTCCAAACTGAAAAGATTAGGCTAAACAGCGTATTGTACGCAAGCAGCCCCTGGTCATTTTAGCTTTCCTTAATCCCCTGCGGTAAGTATTTGCATCTGTATTTTACTGATGAAAAAGTTGTCAGCACAGAGAAATGAAGGTCTTAATTTTTAAGTCCAGTCACTATTTTGGACAAATCTCTTCTCAGGTGCGTTTTCCTGGCCTGAGGCAACTGTGTGGTGAAGGTGATGCTGCGGTTTGATCCCTTGGGAATTCCTTGCAGCCATCCACCCAAGGAGGTGGACTGGGGACCCACTGGTGACACTGCACACCTGCCCCACCGAGGGCTGATCAGGTGCCCCTCTCCTCTGCCCGTGGGTGCAGCCAGAGCCAGGCAGTGCTGGTCTGTGCCGCTGCCCCTGGTTGGTGCCGGGATGTGTGCTGGGCAAACTGGGCTGCAGCTCCTTGCTCTGAACAGCCACGCTGCAGCACGGGGAACTTTCCCCCAGCAGATGCATTGTTTTAAATGGTTTACTGAAAGGATGTAGAGGGACAAAAAAGACTTTTCAGTATTTCCGTATCAGAGAATTGTATTTAATAATAACAACAATAACAATAATAATAATCTGTTGTAACTTGACACATTTTCAAGTGCTTAAAGAAAGAGTGTATTTAATTACCTTTCTGCATATTGGGATACTGGGGCACAGAAAGGAACCTGGTCAGTGGAGCCCTTACAGAAGGTCTGTGAACAAGTTAATCCCATATGAACAAACTGATTGTGACCAGCCTGGGCCTGGACTGGAACCTCTGAAGGCAGAGTGAGGTTTCAGATATCCCTGCCTTGGGGATCCTTTCATTCCACATTTGGGTTTAGTTTATTACAAACACGGGAAATACTGTTAAAATCAAAACTGTTTCTGATGATGAGCTGTATCTCTACTCCCCTCAAGAGTCAGAGCTGCTGAGTTACGGTTTAATATGCCCATACAAACATCTTTTAGAAAGTTTTGTTTCATCCCCAGTGACTGCTGCTGGTTTGTGTGGCATATACAGACTTACTAATTACAATGATTTGCAGTCTTTGGCATCTAGGTATTTTCCCCATTAAAGAGACTATTGTCTGAGCAGCTTTGAAATGTTTACCTCATGCTCATCAGGGAGTTGGACGTCGCTTATTGCTGGCATGTTGCTCAGTGAACCCCCATCAGGGTAGGTGTGGAGCCTGGAAGAAATGAGGGGAAGAGGGTGAGTATCTCCTGTAGGAGATGAAACTTGGCTGCTGTGGCTTTCCCATAGCAGAGAGCATTGCACCCCAAATTCCTTCGGTTCTGTTGCAGTTTAATGAAGGGATAAAATCCTTTTAGCATTGCCTTAATCTCCTGCTGTCCAACAGCACAGTGTTACCCAGCCTGGGCTATTTCATGTGCAAGAATATTCAAGGCAGACAGGAGGACCTGTCTGCAGTAAGGCATTTTTCTGGCAACACTGAATATGGATCCGTACCCTCATTGCTTCATCACCACCCTGTGATGTTTGGCCCCAAAGCTAAAGTGGCTTTTGCTGCAAATAGCCACACTGACAGCTCCCTGTAAGTAGGGCAAGAGTGGATTAGTGCAGGCATTTTGCGGCAGAAGGCTCTGGAGTCTCACCTGCGCAGCCACACGATTGCGTTCATGTCCTGCTTTAACGCCCTTGAGCATCTTTTATCTTCCAAATTCTAAGGGCCTTGTTTTTTTCTCTACCTACGCAGACAGGAGGGAGCAAAAGCAAGCAGAAATGGGGTGAGGAGGATGGGAGAAAAATAGAGGGTGGCTACTACATCTCTTTTCCCTCTCTGGAGCCTATAGGGTGCATCTGCTCCCAAGCAGCAAATTACAATGGTCTCTACCCTGGCCTGCTGCTCTCAGTATCCACAGCTCCTTAGCGAAGGGACAGCACAGCTGGAAGCTGGGGAATATGGCAACCAGATGGCCTCTTCTCCAAGGGTTTGTGCATATTCTGTTAAGTGCAGAATCTGGAGCTTGCTTCTCCCACTTGCTGTGCTGCTCAGCAGGACCCTTTTGCTCTGGGAGGAGCAGCCCCTGCAAATGCTGCAAACACACAGTTGTGGAGCATCCCTGGTACATTGTAGATGCCCAACCTCATTTTACATATTTGCATTTCTGTAAGTTCAGTGTGGCTTTTTTTTTTTTTAATTGCTTCACCTGCAATTTTTGTAGTATCATGTCATTGAAAATCATTACTCCAAATTTCAAAAAACAGAGGGATAAAGAAAAAAAATGGATTTAATATTTATTCTACTTCATCTAAATATGTTTGTATAGAAAAAGTACTGGCCACCCATAATACTCATGGGCTTAGTATTCAGATTTGGGTAACTTTTTCAGAGATTTGTTCCTAAAGTTGCTTATCTGAAGTGCTTAGCTGAAATAAGGGTGGGCTCCTTTTTTTCTTCAGCCATTTTCATTTTTCTCCTTTTCTGTTGATTACTAGCTCTACACTATATTTCTTAGGCATGGAAATTTAAATGGTAATGTATAATTAAGATGTGCAACCTTGCATCCAGTTTCACACTCTCTTTCCCCGTCATACTCTCATAGTCACCATCAGTCTTCCAGTTAATAAACTATTTGGACTGCCCTTCAGCTCTCCTCTTTTGAGAGAACCTGAGTGAAGTGAATTGTCACAAATCCTGCAAAGCTTGGACTCCTTGCTTGGGTACCTCCAGTGCTGAGAGAAACCTGTCTATCTCACAAGAACAGGAATATAGGTTTTGGTGTACTGGCTGAGATCAGTAGCTGCAATGGGTCATGAGAGTAACAGCTCCCCAAACTGCATAGGGAAGAGTCTTTCACATCAGGACTCACACCTTAAACTCTCCTACCTCTCTGATTCACCTAGGCCTGAGTATGTGGCTGTGCATTGGTGTGATGTGCATTTCTTTGCAGGCTGTAAGTCAAGGTGTGTGAAGTTATTTTCTTTAGAACAGTCTGAAATACTCCAGCTTGAAGGTAAATAAACGTAACAACCACCAAAGCCAGGCCCATGGAGATGGGAAAAGCCCTGAGCTGCTTTACTCAACAAAAAGGAGCATGAAATACCACTAACAATCATTACCAGGGCATTCAGGAACAGCCATATTTCCTGTGAGGTGGTAAGACTATCAAGTGCATTGGCCATTAGTACACATAAGCACATAACTGAGAGAGAGCTGTTGTTATTTTATAATTTAGCTTTTTTCCCACCTCATTGATACTGTTTTTGTATTTCCTAGACTGAGTTTATGTCACTTTACCATAGTGCTTGAAATCATGCACGTGTTTGACTGGGAGGAGAGACAGACCCAGTTGTGTGGAACTGCTAACCGTGCATTTAAGTTTAAAAAGGTCTTGAAACAGGGGAGGTCACTGGGTAGAGAAGCTGACTCCTTCCATTGTGGAGAACAGGAGGAATAAGCACAGCGCATTTAAGGAATCCTATTGACTTTGTAGCTGGATAGTATAAAAAATGACTGCCCTTCACCATTCCTTGTGGCCAAGGGGGGACCTTCCACCAGCATGACTTTGTAGCTGTCTTCATGCCTTCACCAATCCTGAAACCAGCCTAGGAGGGAGCTATACTACAAGTATAGCCCAGCTGTTGCTAATGTTGGCTTGCTGATACTTTCTCATAACTGTGCCTAGGACTGAAAAGCAGTTCATGAAATTGTTAGGACCGAATGATAGTTTCTGTGAATTGGTGGCCTTTCAGGTTATGTTGGTAGCATGACTTCTCTAGGGATTGGCAATGCCAGTCTAGCTTCTTAACACCTCAGATTGCACTCTTTATGAGAGTATAACAAAATGTTATCAGAAATAAAGTCTTCAGAAACTTTAAAGAATGTGTTGAGCTTGAAGCCACTCCTAAAAATGAATTAATGTCCTGGGATGCTCATTTTCTTTCTAATTGGATCTTTCTTCTCTTTTAGATCCCTAATGGATAGAGCACAGATTGGTACTGAAGCATAGAAGACACTTTTCTAAATTTGTCTTCTAAATTGAGTGACTTAAATTCCAGGCTGGTCTGAAGTTTGATGTGTGGTTGAATGTGTTTGTGTTTTGCAGTAGCATTACTACTTCACACGCAACTACAAGTTTTTGCCACGTTAATAGATGAGGGTCAGCTGTGCTCAGGACAACAGAAACCAGAAGGAAAAGGGGAGAAAGCTTAAAGGCTCAAGCTAAAAACAAAAAACAGAGATTGCCTCTCTGGTTTCCCACACGTATGTTTTTCTCCGTGAAATAGAATCTTTTTAAAGAGATGTTTACTTAAGCTATGTAGCAGTTCAAAGGTTTGAGTCTTCTGGGTGAATGTGTATGTTGTAACAAAAAAACAGCCAGTAACCTGTAAAAGCTCCGCATGTAAAAACCTACATCCATGCAGGGCTTTCTGAATTATACCTGATATGCAAGCCATGTGGGTCTAAATTCGCAGGCTCTATTACCTTAAGCTGGTAAGGTAGTGGGGGCAGTTTCCCCCTGTGCTTTGTGCTGTGCCACATAGCTAAAATCGAGAGTATATAGGGTCTTCTTACCATATGTGACCTGCATTGTGGAGGATGGGGCCCAAGGGCTGACATCATCTTGGCATGCCTGTGTCATCCGAATCCTGGTTTAATGAGTACTTTTAGAGACTTTTATGGAAATGTTCTTGTTTGTTTAATTTGAAAATCTGTGTAATGTGTAGCTCTGCCTTGTCCAAAAATGACGGAAGCCTAAAACAGCCAAACACAGAGGGATTCTAATAGCTGGGAGAGTTGCTGTGGAAGTGCTTAGCAGCAGGAGCTGGGTAACCTACATTCCAACAAGAGGAAGTTTTAGATTAAAGGAGTTCTGATAAACAGGGTTTTACTGTGCTCCTCCAGCCGACTACAAATGCACTAGGCACTAATGATGACATTAATTATTTAGCATAATTTTTTCTTGATATGCTTCCATTTTCCATTCACTGCCTACGTTTCCAGATCTGTATTTTTAAGTTAGATAATAACTAAGGAGGACAGAGCACACAAACAGTAGGTCCCTTGTAACTTAAAGCAGCATCTTATCTGTTGCATACCTTGGCTTTTTGTAATGAACGGGTAATGCTTTGTAGCCAAGCTTTTCAGAGGGATGCTGTTGTCATCTTTCCTCTCTGTAAAAGCCCCTCTGCTCCCGACACTTTAATTGCACAGTTGCCTAAATGAGGCACTGCAGAGTGTTAACGTACGAGTCTGAGCGACAACACACTCCTCTTTTCATAGAGCTTTTGCCCTTGATTGTGAATTTAGCAGAGCACGTACCTTAAAAATAACTGGAGATTCACGGGGAGTCGCTACACTTAGCCTCTTGCATAAGCTTTGTGGATACAGGGATCCTTCAACAGTAACTCACATTCTTTCCCTGGGAATAATAAGCACTGCAATTAGTGAACTAGTTAGCAAGTGGTTAGGGCGGACAGCAGCGGCATTTCTCGGTTTCTGGAAGCAGAGTGTTCAGCGTCCACATGGTGTCAAGCAGGAGAAAAAAAAAAAAAGAAAGAAAAACAAAAAGAAAAGGCTTGAAACCCTGCCTGCAGCCTCCCTTCTTGCAAACTGCCCCTCCGGCTTCTCCCAGACGAGCCGGCAGGATGTTTTTATTCCCTCCGGGGCCATTCTCCCTCGCGTTCTCCCGGGAGCCGGGCACAGCCGGCATCCCAGGGGGAGCGGAGTTTGGGGGCGAGGGCTGGCGGAGCTGATGTCAGAGCAGGGCGGCGGGAGCCATTGGGCTGCGGGAGACTTTGCAGCAGCAAATCCGCCCCCCTCGGCCC
>VYZV01012491.1:125276-140085 GCA_013401275.1 Pandion haliaetus | reverse complement strand
TGTGCCCCGGTGGCCGCCGGTGGTCGCCGGTGCCGGCCGGGCAGGAGGAGCCCCTGGCAGGGCAGAGCGCGGCGCGGAGCCTCCCGGGGCAGCGCGCAGGTCCCGGCCGGCGGGCTGCGCCCCCCAGACTACCCCTTTTTTCTCTTTTTTGAGAGGGTCCGCCGAGTTTTGCTCTTTCGGTGCTGTGCCCCTTCCCTAAGCAAACCTCTGCTAGGAAGGCGCTAATTGCCAGCAGCGTGAAAAGTGAAGCGACGGGGTGTCCTTGCGACCGGGGAATATGCCCTGGATAAAAGCTCTTCGCCAGGCTGTCCTGTTTTCTCCTGTAGAGGGGATGACACACTACTGCCTGATTTTTGATGTTTTGCCTGAAAAAGCCGAAGTTAACAGGCTGTGAACACTTTAAAGTAGAATGAACTGGTACGAGCAGCAGCGTGCCAGAGATGCCCAGCTGCAACGCGCTTGATTGCAGAGATGCTAACTCCAAGTGTTTATCTAAGCAGTAAATATCATCTAACCTGTAATTGTCATCATTATGCGGGACTAACACAAGTTTTAGTCAGCTAGCTCGTCAACTCTGGTGGATGCTTTGGCTGCGCTATTTCGTCTTCTAATTCTAGAAATCCTAATTTGGAAGGCACCATTACCTAAGTGCCTTTTAAATGTTGATTATGTCGTACCCAATAAGCACGGTATTTGGTAACTTTTTAGAAAGGCGTCAAAGCCGGTTCTATATAGTAACTAGTAAAAACCGCTCAAATGGTAAATGCCAGACTGTATCGCTTGATTGTCACTATTTTCACTTCGGTGTCTGAACTCTCCATATTCAGAATCATAGTAACAAATAGCGACCTGCGCACAAGTAAAAACAACAGACCTGCAGATATATCAGGACTTCCAGTAGGTGTGTAACCCTGACTTGTTACTCTGGATCTGTAGCATGCTGTAACACCTGGTGACAAAGGCTGTCTTTTATGCTCCATTACGGAATAAATTTTAAAATACTAAGCAAAGGGATAGCTCCCATACTCAGGCTCTTTAAGTCTGCTTGTGCTTAAGTTATGCTCTGGAGACTTCTTTATGCTGTATTTGTTCTAGCAAAACTACTTTTCATGGGAATCACAACTAGCCTTAGCTACCCTGTGCTTGGCCAAGAGAAAAAGAGTGACCCATTAACCTATGCAACAAAGTGAAGGTGCTTTGTTATAAAGGTAAAATTTAAGTGTTAATTTTGCTTCTAAGAAGCAGATAAAAGTGAGGGTCTTTCAGTAAGACCTTTCTAATGCATCCTTTGTTGCTGGATGTTTTGCCAAAATAAGGTGGAAGTTGAATGTCCTAAAAAACCCACATAAACTTGCTAAACAGTAACTTGGTAGATGACAGCGATTTGCAGAATACACAGCTGGAGGTTGATTGCATTCTAGAAAGTGCTTGACTGACCCATATCAATAAGAAAGTGCACTTGAAGAGTTCCTTTTTGTATTCTTCCAAACGTGCTATTGTAACCACTTTCCAAATAATGTAGTTTGTTAGTATACTAATTGCAGGGAGCAATGCTTGCTTTCGTATGATTTTTATTTTCTTTTCTATGCAATAACAGTATATACTCATAAAAATACACATTCCTGTAAATTTATGCTGGCAAAAATGCCTGTAACTTAAGGCATGCCCAGTATAAAACCTGTTGGATTTTACTATTATGCTAGTTTATTTACTCATCATATATTTATGTGGGGTTTTCAATGGTATTTAATGTGAAGGTGTTGTTTAACAAACTGTCTATCCTGGAGACTAGTCGAGAAAATGTACATTAGGCACATAAATGACTACATCTTTATGAGAATTAATATGGGCTCCACTATTTTGCAGGTTTGATCTATTTAATAGATTGTGAAAAATCTTTGTAGACAGTTACACCAAAGACACTTGCCTTTATTTTCCAGCACATATTTTGTTCTTTATAGCAAGAATACTTTTAGTAGCTGTTTTAAAGTGCGTAACTACGCACATATGTTTACACACACACACACACACAGAGATACCTATGGACGTGTGTAGACAAAAGAAATCCACTCTAGTCTTAAATTTAAATTCAGTATTAATCAGTGTAAGGAAATGAAATTATCTGTCACATCCCCACTCCTTAAGGAGATGGACTCAACAAATTATTTATACAACTTAATGTATTTTATTACACATTACATATGAACTGTGCTTAAAAACAGGTTGAGACATCGCCTGATAGAATATCTAGGAATGTGTAGCAGTAGCAAATACTATTCTCTATTTAATAGTGTTGTTTTTCCCCTTCTGATTTACTTTCCATGTTTCCAGTCATATTTTTGTCCTGGTTAGTGTGAATTATAAATTACTGTGTCTGGGTGTAGCACTTTGCTCCATTTCTTTTATACCTGGATGCTCTGTTTTAGGAGTTTCCTGAGGACGGAAAGCTAGTTCAAGCAAGAAAAGCAAAAAACATTCTCTGAATAGCTATATTGCCCTGTGTATTTAGGCTAAAAAAAAAAAATAAACCCCACGTGCTGCAAGAGACAGAGAAAATTTCCATATATGCAAATCGAGCACTGAGAAGTGTAGGACACTGAGTGTGATTCCAGTGTACAATGACATCGTCCAATAGTTAATTTGCATGCATCTTATTTTTATGCTTATGAAATCCAGCAATCCTTTCATTATAAAGATCCTACCTTGAAGGATTAACATTTAATGTCCATGCAGTGAACATCACATTGCAAACATGTATTTGCACAGTGCTTTCATTCAGTTTTACACTACATGCAAAAAGTGTGTTAAAAAGATAAAATATGGATATTCATAGCCATTTGTTAAATTAGTATAGGTAGGAATATTTTTATTGTCATTTAGAAAGTAAGTTAACTTCCAGTGGGTAGTAAATATCTTAATTTCTCAAAGACCTAAGGAAGAATAAATACAGAGGCTTGCCAGATTATCTGCATACTAATTTCGTGTAAAAGCAGTAATAGGTATTTTATATTTCTGTCTGTCTGTTTGTTTTTTGTTTTGTTTTTTACTCTGTGTGTGTAAAAGGACCAGAGGTTAGAAAAGTATGTCTAATAACTTAGAGAAATACAGTTTAAATTTTTAGGGCTTTATGGGAAGTTGCTGGATTTGTGGGCTCTCGTGTTTTCTCCAACGCTCTGGAATGTGGCAGAGTACTGGCAGAATTCAGCACAACGACCTCAGCACAGTTTATGCAGATTTCATAGCCTGTGGTATAGATTTTTAAAAGAAGGTTTGTTTTCTGAGATAAATGATTACAAGTAGACCAAACAAAAGCAGAGTTGCCGTTTACTGGTAATACTAAAAAAGCCACACTTCAGCAGCTTCTGGCAACTTCTTAGAAATCAACATATAGAAAGTTAAGTATGAAATGGGTGATTGGAGATATGTCCCTTATGAGTTATTTTCCAGTACAAGACAACAAATAAGCCACCTTATTTGTAATGCCGTTCTATAGAGCTAGCTATTAAAGTTAATTACTGGAAACAGGAGGGAATCAGGTATCCCTGATGTGGTAGAAAGCCATGGCCGAGGTCGCTGCTGATACAACGGGACACAGAATAAAAGTTGACTGAATAAACTAAATAAGGGCAGCAAGCGGGTGAGAGAGGCAAAAGGACTATGAAATGAAATTCCATGAAAAATTAATGAAATAGAAAGACTGTGCTGAGGATGGAGGGAGGAAACCAGCTTGGTTCTTCATCATCCTGCAATGCCAAAGTAATAAATGAGCGTGTTTCATCTTGGCGAGGTTCAGGGACACAACTCCTTCCCCACAACAGGATTGCGTCGTGCTTCAAGATGTGTTCCGCTTATCTCGTCCCCTGACAGCTGGAGAGGAAGAGACTGGATTTGGTGATAAAATTAAATTGATTAAACCTTTATCCATCATCTAATTTGGTACCTTTCTTTTTTCTTTTTTACTATTACCTCCAATTTCTAGTGATCCGTGTAATGACAGCAATTTGAGATAGCATCAAGGACATTAGCTACGATGACTGAACTTAAATTTAGAATAAAAATATGGGATTCATGAGCCCATATCTAAGTAGCAGACGATTAGGTTATAGCAGAGTTGTTTCATCCTAGCAACAGTATGTAAGAGTGAGGACAATAAAATGGCGCATTTTACTTCGAGAGAGAACAAAATATTTCAACTTTACCTCAAAGTATTAATTATTTAAGTAAAAAAAAATTAATATAAATATTGACCATACCTTACATAAGCAATGACATATATAGCCATTTTTACCTTTTTGACCACATAAATTGTCAGATGTTTTGCTTTCTTCCGTGGCAATGTAGAGGCATGTAAAGCTAGTGGCAACGTATCATACTGTTGGAAGTTGCTTCATATTGCTTAAAATTTTGTAGCTTCTCCTTGGCGATTTGGGTAGGGAAATTCTCCCATAAGGTGAGAGAGAGCTTTGCATACAAATTCCAGTTTAAGTGACATTAATGGAGTTTATAAATTACTTAATGGCAGCCCTTTCTGAAGTGATACCCTACAAATGGAAAACACTGCACTAATCAAATTGCCTTGTGAAATACCAAAGCTACTGAAGGTTTGTGCAAACTGTTTTCTTAGGTTCGTTTGATGCCCTTTAGGTTACAAAGTGGCATTAAAAAAGTGAACATTAGAATATCTGTCTGATCTCTGTTAATAGTAATACTTTTAAATTACTGCTGTCCAATATTGTATAGGTTTTGCAAGTAGGAATGAACCTGAATTGATCCTTATGTTTACAGCTAACTATCTCTACAAACTTACAGGCAGTTTACTGTTTTTTCCATGTAAACTACTAGTTACCCAGACAAAAAAGCTAATAAGCATCAGTAGATAGGTTATTCTCAAAGCATCAGTGATGAACTCGATGTTTTCTGTGTAGAAAAGCACAGTTTGCCTGCAAATTATTTAAGTTCCAATAGTAAAATAAAGTGCTTACCTTCCTGCTCTGACTGACCTTTGTTCCCAGCTGTATGAATTTGAAATGCAGCAGCCAACCCAGAGGAGTTTTAACAGCATATTGTGATATATAATATATTAAAAAGATGTCTTTGTTAACTGGCAGAAGCAGCTTGTCAACCCATACTAATAGACAACCCTCCCCAAGCAAGCCATAAAATAACCACATTTAATGCTTTAACAGAAAGCATTAAATGCATGGTATTATCATTGTCATTCAGTCAGTCTAGAATTTCTTACTTTTACAACAGGTTTGAAATATGAAGATATGTTTTGGGGCCGAGTTAACAATACCTGCTCCGGACTAAGAACTGGACATCGCTGTGGATGGTTTAACAAAAATCTCTGCTAAGTAAAGCGTGATAACAAGGGAATCACAGAGCAGGGCAGAGTGCATGAAGAGCAGGATGGCTAATATTTAAGATATTACAGTGTCATTAACAAATTAAAGGTGTATTTTTACTGGGTGTATTCTGTTTCATCCTGGCTGTCCTAGCTCCCAGATGTGTACTAGAAATAGTGAGGATTCAGAGACATATGGCAAAAGGGATTAGAGATGTGTAGAATTTCAGTAGAAGAAAATTGATAAGATTTATATTGTTTACTTTGGAGATAAACTTAAGAAAGAATACACTAAAATTATATTAAAGAAGGAAAGATTATAAAGAAGGTAAACAGGCTACTCTGATTCATTCCTGATTTTTTTTATTTACAAAGAGAGAGGCCTTTAAGGTAACAGAATTTCAGCATGTTTAATAGGATTGGAAGTACTTTTTCTGTTGAGACAGTACGTAGCTGGCCTGGGGAATTCATTCATTCAAGCTATGGAACAACAAAACTTACATATGTGTAGGAAGTTGAGGTATTTGATTAGGTCAGCTGAGACTAACGCTAAAAAGTTCGCTGCTCACTTCAGTTGATGTAAGCTTTGGCTTTAGGTAGCACACATGAAGAAGGCTTTGTTTTTTTTAATATGAGATATGAATCGTCTTTTTCAGGAAATTATCTGACTCCTGACTTACTTGGATTATGTGGAAAGGTGATTTGTAGGCTGTTGAATCACTCCTGTTCACTGTGAGGCTGTTTGCACTCTCCTCTGTTTCCACAGCCGAAGCCGTAGCACGACGGTTCAGGAGGTGCCTTTCTGCTCGGCTTCGCGGCGGTGGCAATGCGCATCCCTCCGCCTGTGTGCCTCCTAAAACCGGGAACACAGCTGCGAGGAAGGCAGGCGCGTTTCCTTGGAATATTCCTGATGGATTTTTAAGTCGCCTTCCTCTCTGTTCCTACTCAACGCCTTCCCTGCATGATGTATGTAAAAATAGACCAAAATTGAGACTGATTCCCAGTCTCTTCCTTTGATGCTGTAGTGAGGTTAGGAGAAAAACAATAAAAATTAATACACCCCCAGTTTCTTATTCCCTTGGAAAAAGAAACAAAAGGGTGGAATAAAAGGGGGCGAAAATGAACTTTACAAACACGTGATGATTTGTTAGGAAGAAAAACACACACTTACTGGCGTGACTACTAGCATGGCGTCATCAGATGAATATTGTGTAGTAGGGGGTTATCCCTACTGTCTTTGTGACAGCGTTCCTGCTGGGTTAGGGTTTGGTCCCAACGCTGTACCAAATACCGCCTCTGATTTTGGAGCTGTGCCACTTGTGAGTGCTGTTTCTGAAACCTGCAGTACGTGCTGGTGGCGTTTTATTTGTGGTTCAGGACTGAGGAGTGAGCAATAAGTAAATCTCAGAAAAATACTTCATGATGAAGTGTGATATTTTTTCCACATTTTTACATCATCTTTGTTCCTTATAAGAGAAATGGTGCTCAAAATTATTGGCAGAGTCACCTTTCTCTTAAGTGCTCATGAAACATCAACATGAAGAGTCAAAGCTGCTGGGAAGTGTGGGAAGAAAGAAGTAGGATCTGACAGATACTTTATCTCCATCTCCATAGAAAAAGATTTACACACAACTAATTTTATGCAATTGCCCGCTTCTTACCACTTCTCAGAGACTGTGAAATAGCTATTTATTCCTTAAATAGTGTGGTTTAACAAATGTAAAATGATGGCTATTAAGCCAACTGTAATAATGTATTACCTTTGTATAAGGCCTGATGCTGCTGCCCCTACTCAGAATAAAATTGAAACTGAAATTTTGCAGCATGAGTCAGGGTGGCAGAACTGTGCTGCTATATACATGGGTGTCAGTGCCTAAATATATAAGTACATATATACATTTTTGTATGAAATATAAACTTTTGCTTCAGCTGTCTAGCCATATTAAATGAATGACTATAATAAACTCCAAGTTATATTAAACAAAGGATTTTAAAGAGTCCAAAAATATTTACATTAGTGATTAATTTTTATATTACATTGAAGGATTTTGTTTAGAGATGTAAAAATGAAATACGTTTGTATCATTTGTTTATTTATACACATCCATGCATCCACGCTGTATGAATTTGTAATTTTAAATAAATATATATAAACATTCTCATAGAATTTGTGTATGATCTTCCTCTATGTAATAATCATAGTTTTGCAGACAAATCACAAAAGCACAACTGCATAAGGATTATAAGATTTTTTTAGAGTGAGAAATAAATAAATGAAGGAAACTTCTTATAAGTCAGATTTTTTAGGATATTTCTATGTTCTATTTTTGTAGATATGTTTTCTGAGTAGCTAAGTAATTCCAAATGGTGAAGACAGAGGCTTATGCAGGAGCCTGTAATACCCGTGTCAGGAAACCCCAAACCTTTACCGAAAAGGTGGATTTGGTCTTAAGTTTCTTTGTGTGCTGATCTTTCTCCAGCTGAATCTTACGGAAGAACTGACATTACTGGGAGCAGAAGCCAACCCTGAGCTCGTGCTCCCTTTTACATCCATGCCAGCAGCCCTGCCACAAACTGCCAGGCAAAATGCCTATGGATCCTTGAACAATATTGAACTGAAATTAACTTTCATTAGCTGATTTCCGGGTTGTAATTTCCCTCCGTCATGCCCATCATGAGTTGCTATTTACATATTTGTATGAATGGTGATTTTGGGAGGCAAGGGGCAGAGCCGCAGTAGTCTGTGTTGCCTCCATTGTTGAGCAACACAGATAGTAATTAAATTGGAGCTCAGCTCTTGCTGCTCGTAGATTTAGGAGTTTAAAGGAAACAGTACAAAAAGGGAATGTTCTCTAATATCACTGACAGCAGGTCTCCTCCAGCTGCAACTGCTGCAAAGATTATTGATTGATCTGTGTTTATCATTTATTTATGCTAAAGCATCTGATGTGTGTCTCTAAAATCTCGTTTCTTAAATCAAGATACTTGAGTAATTTTCAGTTCACATTTATAATGCCCAGTTTTTACAGCTGTGTGACAGAGGTTTGCTTTACCTGGTGCAGTGCCCACAAGGAGCACTTTTTGTGCCTTCAGCAGAAATCCATAAGCACAAGTCATTTGATAATTTATTTTTTTTTTTAAGTTTCACTGTGCGAATCCTTTAGATTTCATACACAGGAAGAAGAGGGAATATACAGTATTCAAGCATAAATGTGAAGCATTTCAGTTCTGCCAGAACAAGTCAAAAGCTAGTCTTTCTAGGTTAACTTGTATCCTGCCAATAATACTTTTAAAATGAGACTTTAGCTCTCCATTAATTTTGCTAAAAAAAAATGAGGAATTTTGGAATCTTTGCATGTTATGGCACAAGGTGTAACTATTAGGTAAAAACAGGCAGTAAGATACTAACAGTACCATTTACCAGAAGATGGTTATTAGGTGTCAAAAAAAACCAGAAAAGTGGGGTTTTTAAAAAATGTGCACTGGGTTTGATTATTCAGAAATGAAACAGCCTTTTGCAGTTTAGAAATGTGATTTGTAATAGAAGTAGTTTAACAGAACACTGCTTTATAGATGGCTTAGCCGAGGCACATTTTTAAGCAGGTGATACATTCTGCTTAAATGGAGTAAGAAACCATAGACAAAGAAGTTTTGGCAGATTTTCCTGAAGGCTACCAGTGAATTCCTTATTAAATTTACACTTTTATGATGTAAGGCACATTGGACTATTTTTCCCTGCCAGTGACTTAAGATCATCCTTCTCTTCAGATAATTGCAACTCATCCCAGCCAGCAAGGACTTTTATTGCCCAAAGTTAATAACAATGCATCAGCGTAATCATACTAGGTACGCGCTCAGAGTCTTTATTAAAAGTTGTTATTAACTCTCACAGACAGAGAGGCCACATTCCCCCAGTTTACAGAGAGGGAAACTGAGTCAGTGCAGTTAATAAATCTGTTGCAAAATTAATTAGCAAGAGGTAGGAATTCAGGAGTCTGTCACTCCACTTTCAAGTATCAAATGACCCTGTTTCTAGTTTGTACCTATCTTTTCCGTAGCTGCATCACATCTGTAGTTGCATCACATCGCTTGGGTTTATCATTGCGAAATATTCGTGTGACATGGCAGGTCCGTGGGAGCGCTGCTCGTTTCAAAACGGAGAGTGTGCCACGCTGCACGCCAGCAGCCAGTGCTCACAGCCAGGAGCAGGTGTAATCCCTGCCTGCAAGGCAGCCCGCTACGTTTGTTTGCAAAGTGGTTCTGCCTGGTGGTGTTTGAAAGAAGAGGGCTTTTTATTTATTTATCTATTTTGTGGGTAAACGAATGCACGGGATCAGATTCTTCCTTGGTGTTACATCACATTTGCTCTTCAGTTCCTGGAGGGCTTTTGATTTCTCCCAGAATGGCTTGTTATACACCCTGAGGGCGAGGTTTCTGTGTATCCGAGTTTACATTCAAAAGGCAACTCTTTCTTCAATGTTAGCAGCACACTGTTGACAAGTCTGTAGAATAACTCTTTTTTTTATAACATACATTACTTCCTTCATTATTTCCTTCTGATAGTACAAGAATTTGCTTATGGAATTGAAAGTGTTACAGATTTTTTTCTTTTAAATGAGATTTGTCCTTTTAGATGAATCACTTAATTTCCATAGTATTAAATATTATCTAAATTTCATAACTTTTATTTCCACTAAAAATCTTAGTAACGGTGCCTCCTTTTGTGCCTGGTCTGTAGTTCATCAATTTTGTATATGCACGTGCTTCTTGGAAGACCAGCAGGCTATTCCACTTTAGCTAAAACCACCGTAAATTGACTGTACTATTTAACCATAAGATAATTCTTTGACTAAGATGTGTCAGACAACTCTAAGGTGGAAAAAAAAAGAACCAAGCCCTGGTTCATAGATCTAGGAAAGTAATTCTAAAAGCTAAAAACAATTTTAAAAAAATCTATTCCCTATACATTATTACTTTAGTTTTGCCTCAAAAAACTCCAAGCCCTCATCAAGAGTCTCCAAAATTAACTGAAAGCAAGAAGCCACAAATTACAGTTTCAGGTCTTGTGGAGTGCTGTTTTAATGGGAACATGAATTAAACACTGTAGAAGCTATCTCAGTTTATTGTTAATGATTAAAAGATAAGCGCAAATGCTCCAAAAAGCCACTCTTAAAATAAAACATAATGTATGTAACCCTGAAAATCCACGTGTTTTATCACCTATTTGCACTTTTTTAATTTATTTCTTTCTTTACCAAAATACCCATCTCTTTCTTCCCCTTGTTGTTTTTATCTTAATCCCCTTGTTTGTATCCCCACCTATTGAAGTAGCCGTTATTCATACAAATTATGAAAATGAAAGTATATATGAGATTGGTGGCTGGATAGGACTAATATATCACCAAAGGTCTTTGAGGGGGGGCTAATGTATGGCCTTGGTTCAGCAAAATCACTTGTTCAGTCTCCATTGCTGCTCAGAAAAGCAGTAAATAATAAGTAACAAGATCTGCATACCAATATGCAGGCACTTAACTTTTTTTGTGGAATCAGAAACTGCATAAGAAGTTACTATTCTTTTCCTGAAAATTTTCCACGTATAAAAAAATTTGTAATGCGCTTATGTGCCAACACCTATTTCTTAGGGCTCATTCTGTCTTAGCATAGCTAAACTGATCTTCCTACCACTTCCTGAGCTGATTAGATGTTTCTCTGACACTGGCATGTGAAGTTGGTTTCTGTGCTTTTTAGACAGAAATGAGAGACAGCAAAAAGTAAAGGTACGGGGCTGAGACTATTATTCTGATGGCGACTAAAGCAAAAGCAATCTCTGCATCATATGCAGGCAGTTGGATGAAAATAGTGGTTTGTTAATGTTGGTTAATCTAGTTAGTCGTGGTTTCAAATTATTTTCCTTTTGTTGGTTTGCCCCATACTATATTGTTGCAAATACTGGCGTCGGGCGCATACCTGTCTGCAGGTGCAGTCATGCACAGACCTCGTACAGACAGTTGACTGAATTTCCATCTGTCATTTCCCGTACTCCAGCAGGTATCAGTCAGTTTGCGTGTTGTAGGAGAGATGATGATGACTCACTGAAACCCACATGGCAAAAAGAGACTTTTCAGTGATCGTCAGCACAGGCTTTACATAGAGATGAAGTGCAGGTGGGCAGGCACCCTAGAGGCACGATGAGATGTGACGCTGTCAGCCGAAAGCATGACTTAAGGGTAGCAACAATACAGCTCCCTGACCAAATGTAGGGAACTGGTTTCCATCAGCCCTTTCTAACAGACAGCTTGTCTCTGCCGAATGTTGACAACATATTACGTAAATTTCCCTGCAACAGCTTGTTTCAGAAACTTTCCTCAGTAATGTAGATTAAGTTAGAATTTTGTTTTGACTGCTGTAATGCATATTCATTAGATAAAAGCCCAGACAATTACTGTGATAGTTTCACTAGCAGGTGGAGCATGTTTTAGGATTTGATGGGCATGGGATTTGATGGAATAATCTCAGAGAAATTTGGGGGATTATTTTTATGATGGGGGTTTGTATGAAAAGTGAGAACATAAGCAGATTTGAAGGTGATTTCATTATGTTTTTACATTAGTTTGCTTTTACCATTTTAAATCTAGAGTAAGTTCATACTTTGAACAAATGAAGGTCTCTTAGGGCAAACAATGAACCACGCAAATAAATGCTACCAGAATAATATAGTTTAAAATTGCATAAATAGTAAGCAGCGGTATTTCTAAAGGGATATCACTTTATTGCGTTCGTTTTTCAAAACTAGAAAAGAACTAGAAAAAATATTTTCTATCTTCACTTCTATAATGTTCACTTTCATCCATTACGTACATTAAGGTTACAGATTAATTTTTGTTGCGTAGGTTAATATTACAGAAAATATGCATGCATCAACATTGCTGAGAATTTGCAAACAAAAGAACAATTTCCTTTTTTGTTTCCACTAGAAAGGAGAGCAAGATTGAGAACAGAATTGAGATTAAGAGAATAGGAGCCCAATCCTGCACTGTTACAAGGGTATCTTTCTTTTTCAGGAGCACCAGGCCCTACCACTTATGGGACCTTCATCCCATAGGTCATCCTCACATGGGTGGTCATGTTGTCTTCAGTGCAGACTGACCTCAGTGGTAATCTTTATAGGGGTTAGGGTCATGCTAACTGGCACTGTCAGTAGTGGTTCACTGCCAAATTAAGAGTTTCAAAAAGAAAACAGGGAAGTTAAAACTGCACACTCAGGAAAGCACTTTATTTCATCCCTACAGCACAGCATCAGAATTTTAACATTAAAGGAGGTTTAAAAATATACTTGCATAGCACAGAAGTTATCAGTCTAGACTCCCCATCTGTTGAATGCCTTGTAAGTAAGTATCAGTAGCAGTTCAGTATCTGACTTAAACAGAAATCATCATGTAAAAATGCTAATAATTTCTCTACACTGTTTTGTTACTAATGGAACTTCAAAGCTATGAATGCATATGTTTGTATTAAATTTCTATTTATATACTTAAACCAGACACTCTAGTACCATGCATATTAATGTGCCAATATGTGCTCCAGCAATGCGTGTATTAACGTACATGCATATTTATATAAAGGGCTGAACTCAGTGGAAGTTTTGTCCTAGGCTTCATAAGGAGCCTGAATTAAACCCCAATTTTTTTAATAAACAGTGGGCCAAATTTCCAGGAATTTATTTGATTCATAAAATTGTCTTTTTGTTGTTGTAGTTGGTTTTTAATTCTTAAGCACAAGTTTTATAAGAGCTGCATAATTTTCACCAGCTTGTGTAGAGATGTTTCTCTATTGACAGAGCTGTTCCATACTCCCTTCACCATCCTCCTTTGTCTTTCTTGTTTTCAGTGTGTTTTAATGATGTTTTGTAATCCCCTATGCTTTTGTAACTGTTTAATTAGCAAACCTTCAGTTTCAGGCCCTGAATCTTTCTCCTAGGCTCAGACCATTTATAATCTCAGCTGAAAAGACAAGATTGAACATCTGCCTTGTAATTCATCTCTTTGCATCTTGTACCCATCATGATTATTGTTTGTTTTTTATTATAACTGGGGTTTTTAAGGGTGAAATGTTACACACTGCATTATCTGGGCTCTTAGCCTGAAAATAAATCCATGCAGATGGGCTGCGGTGAAATAGCGAAAGTCAAGGAGTCCACAGCTCGCGTTCTTTTGTAGAATTTGGGACCTCAGATGTCCATTTTTTTCAAGAGTCAACTTAAAGAAACTGTGGCAGGGAAAAGATAATGATAGATGAATTGTTTCTTTTGCAGAGCTTTCATCAGTTTATATTTTCAAAATTTTCTTTGCAAAGCTGCAGGATAGAAACATACATATATCTGTACTTTTATGAAAAGTAAATAAATCCAACATTTTTATCCCATCGTAGGATGCCAAAATCTATGGTTTTCAGAAAATCACATTACGGGACCTGCAACTGTACCAGCTCCTGGTGGCAGTGAAAAGAACATTCTCCTTTAGAAGTTCAGGTCTGAGCTTCCCTCAACTCCTTGTCAAGATTTCCACACAAAGCGTGTTTGCTCAGAGCTTCTGCAGGGAGCATTTTTCTCTGCTGCACTTGCTGTGCATGTTTTTTGAAATAGTTGGGATTGAGATTTTGGGGGACTGAAGGGGAATCAAGTACCCATTTGCCATTACGTATTTCCAGCTGGAAACCGTGGGATGGCAAACTCTCTCTCCCCTCTCCCTGATGCACAGTGTGAAGGGATAGTGGAAGAGAAATTTTGCCAAGACTTTGTATGTTTGTCAGGACAGGTAGAAAAATGGTGAATAAAATAATTTCTTTGCTTATCCCACCTACTGTCCTAGTCACGATCTCAAGCACAAGGTAGCAGCACAGAGAGGATTTATTTCTCCGAAAGGAACTGTCACATAATTTATGAAGGCATTGCTTGGTTCTCCTTTCTACTGCAGCTGATACACACCTTGACTTGTCCATCCAAAGGACCCTGTTATTTTCTGCCTCAACGGGGCCAAAGGGGGTGTTATGGGTTTGTGTGGCGCGGTTTTCCTTGGTGGCAGGGGAGGGGGGCTGCAGAGGCGGCCCCTTTAAGAAGTTGCTGGAAGAAGTCGCCGCCCCAAAATGTCGGAAGCGCGCGCCAAAATGTCAGACGCGCGCGCCAAAATGTCGGACCTGCCTCTAGGCAGGGAGTGACGGTGGTAACGCCTCTGGGAAAACATATTTAAGAAGGGGAAACGGTAGTGTGGGGGTTGGGAAACCTGAGAGGAACATCGCTGCCAATACTGGAGTCATGGAAGTGGAGGGGGAGGAGGAGGCGCCTGAGGAGGCTGATGGCCCTGCAGCCCATGGGGGTGAACGGTGGAGCGGAAGCTCCCGAAGGTGGCCATAACCCCATGGTAAAAACCGCGCTGAAGCAGTGTGAGACGGGAGAGCAGCCCGCGGAAA
>VYZV01012491.1:97132-125217 GCA_013401275.1 Pandion haliaetus | reverse complement strand
GCGCCGCCGGGGGGAGGAGGTAGAAAGCATCGGTAGTGGAACTGAGCCGGGAAGGTGGGATTCCCCTGCGCCGCCGGGGGAGGAGGTAGAAAGCATCGGGAATGGAGCTGAGCCGGGAAGGCGGGAGGGGTAGAGGGAGGTTGTTCTGATGTTTGGTTTCCCTTCCTAATACCCTTGTGGTTTTTTTTTTGTTTTGATTTGTAGTAAATTAAATTGATTTTGTTTTTTTTCCCAAGTTGAGCCTGTCTGTTGCCCGTGACCATAAGTGGGGAGTGATCCCTCCCAGTCCTTGTCTCGACCCAGGAGCCTGCCTTTGTATTTTCTCCTCATCCCAACGTGGCCAGGCGAGGGGGTGGGGGGTGAGCGAGCAGCTTCGTGGTGCTTTGTTACTGACTGAGCTGACCTGAAACCACGACAGGGGGGTATTTAGGCTCTCCCATACACAGCGTCTTACATTGGTTAGAGGCCTGACAGTGTCAGCCAGCTGCTGGGGCCTCTTGAAAATATGCATTTCTGTTATTCATGCAGTCAGCCTTCCAAAAACTGTGAGAGCTAGAAACAATTCTCAATAGGGTTACTGCATGTTTTGGACTCATACTGTAAAATAATATAGTTATAAATATTTTCATTATGGAAATAGGAAAGAAAACAGCTAATGGCGGATTTTTAACTGAGTTTTTTATTTCTTTCACAACTCTGTGTGATCTTTGTAGGTACTAGATTAAAAAATAATTTCAAACATTAATAAGAAATAACATGTGCAGAAAACTTCATTTCAGCTAGAATTAGCAATGTGAAGTGCCTTTCTGGGGCTGTGATTCCAGTCTGCTGGTTTCCCAGAGTGCGCAGAACAAGTGTGGCTGTGACCAATGGAGCCCATGAAGCATTTTGAAATAGTCTCTAGCGCTCATTTCTTTCTCCGGGAAGAACTAATTTTAAATATTCCAGCAGTCCTTTCAGGAGATACAGCATCTTGCTCTCCTGATTGCCTCTTTTTTTATGTTTGTTTTTTAAGAGATCTCCTCTCTTGCAGATGTTTATTTTCTTACAGTGTTTTATTGCCCAGATGCATGGCTCTGTTCTCAGCCTCCAGCCGGTCCCCTTAGCTGCTGTCTTTGGACAGCAGTGTATCAGCAAGGAGCAGCTGACTGATGCAACTTGATTAGGCTGAGTTTTGGGGCAACAGAGTGTTTCTTTAGAAGATGAAATGTCTCAAGAGTTGATGGGGCTTAGGGGGGATGCAACACCCCACCTATGACAATCTGCCCACCAGAGGGAAAGCTGACATGAGATTCGGATGCGAGACACTCGCCTATATTGCCTTCTGCACGTGCTTTCCATTGACCATGGCCAGACAGTCTGTTTTATGAAGAAGTCCATGAACTCTGTGTGGGTCTGTCCAGGTGCAGGTCAGGGACTTCAGTTCAGCATGTGCTAGGGAGCTGCTGAAATGTTGGGGTGTCGTGGTTCAAGCCCAGCCAGTAACAAAGCATCACAAAGCTGCTCACTTACTCTTCCCCCCTGGCCCTGGGGGGATGAGGAAAAGAAAATATAAAGAAAAGCTCCTGGGTCGAGACAAGGACAGGGAGGGATCACTCACCACTTATGTTCACGAGCAAAAACCAGACTCAACTTGGGGAAAAAACAAAATCAACTTAATTGACTACTAATCAAATCAAAACAAGGATAATAAGAAGTAAAACTAAATCTTAAAACACCTTCCTCCCATCGCTCCCTTCTTCCCAGCTCAACTCCACTCCCAAATTCTCTACTTCCTCCCCCCAGCAGCGCATGGGGATAGGGAATGGGAGTTGGGGTCAGTTGATCACATGTTGTCTGTGCCTCTCCTTCCTCCTCAGGGGAAGGACTCTTGACTCTTGTCCTGCTCCAGTGTGGGGTCCCTCCCATGGGAGACAGTTCTGCATGAACCTCTCCAGTGTGGGTCCTCTCCGTGGGCTGCAGTCCTTCAGGCACAGCCTGCTCCAGCACGGGCTTTCCCATGGCGTCATGGCCATCTTTGGAGGCATCCCCCTGCTCCAGCTTGGGTTCCTCCACAGGCAGCAGGTGGGCATCTGCTCCCCTGCTCACCTCTGTGGGTTGCAGGGGGAACAGCTGCCTTCTCACCATGGGCTGCAGGGGCATCAGCCTCCTCAGGCAGCCCTCCTCATTCATTCTTCACTGACCTCCGTATCTGCACAGGGGTTTCTCTCACATTCTACCCCTGTCTCTGCTGCAGGTTCCCCTTCTTAGATACATTATCCCAGAAGTGCTACCACTGTTGCTGATGGGCTCGGCCTTGGCCAGAGGTGGGTCCAACTTGGAGCTGGGGAAGCTTCTAGCAGCTTCTCACAGGAGCCACCCCTGCAGCCCCTCCCCCGCTACCCAAACCCTGCCACACAAACCCAAAACAGGGTGTCACAGGATGGTACAAATAGCAGCCAGTTCTTCTGGATGTGCTCACATGAACCTGTGAGAGCTGTATTACTAGGGAGTCACAAAGCCATGTTTCTTCTATGTCTCATGGTGGTATGGTGGCAGCACAGTGGTCTGTTGGTTCCCCCAGCTCCATCAGCAAGGAAGATGGGTCTTACCTGATGTTTATCTAGGGTTTGGGGGTAGGTTCACACACTTGCAAAATGGATTTCCGCTAAAGGAAGCTCTATTCTGAAACTGGCAATGCTGAATCTTAAAATGATCTTCTTCTTTATTACTAGGACATATTTTTAGGCCCTAATTCATGTCTTATGTGAACGCAGTCCTCCCACTCCTACATTGGGAGTACTGAACTGGAGTCAGAGGGCTGTGTGTTACATTTTCCAGAAATAGGTGCTACCCAAGATTTTGAATATTTACATTCTTTGCCTTTTAAAAAAATGCACCCACTGGTTTCAGGCCTGTATATGGTTTTAAAATAGTGAAAAATCAAAGTATGAACTGCTATCCTTTGTTTTCTTGTCACTCAATCCTCATTTTTATTTTGGTTACGTGGAGCGGATCTTTGCTTAGTAAGTTTGCATCTAGATTCTGCAAACTGCAAAACAAATATAGACTAGAGGCCCAATTCCTATTAAAATACTTTGGTTGTCTCCTGTTTTCTGTACTCTGCTCTTGAGCTGCAGTACCACAGCTGTGGTCACCCATAAGCACCTGAAGCTATTTATGCCCCGCTGTCTTCAGCGGTCAGTGTGAGGCCAAATCCAGCGGCACACCTACATTACTTGCCTGTTGGAGCACCTACAGCTGGTGTTCACGGAGGTAAACTCTGCTAAAAATTCCCTTGTGGGAGCCCTAATGTGCAGCAAGGGCAGCATCTGGCCTTCGGAGGAGGCTCCAGCTGATGCTGTCAGGCAGCAGTGAGAGGATTTCGGAGAGGAGGCTTGACCTCGCCACAGCCGGGGTGGAGGAGATGGCTGAGCAAGCTGGTGAGCTGTGGGAACTGTGGCTACTATGGCTGGGGGCTGTGATGCCGCAGCCCCTGCTCTGACCTCCTGCCCAGCACCCCTGACGACCTGGCGCAGAGATAGCTGGATCAGCACCAGTGGCTGTGAAGCAAGGAGTTCAGTGGGACTCTACTCATTGAAAAACCCTGCTGGTACGCAATTTAGCAAGCTATCACGCTAGATGATGAACTCAATGAGGACGGGAGTTTACTTACTCTGGAAACGCAGCCACCGTTCCCATTAGCACTGGCTCTGTGGGTGGAGGCAGCCTGCATTTGTGTGCTGGGGCCCTGCCCTCCCTGGCTGCAGGTGCATGCTTGTGACTGTGTTCTTCATCTACTTTCAGATGTCACTGTCTTCCATTGAGTGTTTATGGTGTTCATGCTATACTAACAAACAGAGAGGGTGACCCTGCAGCCTGTATTCCCAGGAGTTGCTCTTAGGCATGCAAGTTTCCCATTTGGTGGGATACCTACAAACCCATGTATTGCAGGAACGGGCCTTCACGGTCACATCAGAGTAACCACAGTCTCCTAACAGAGAGCACTCTGATCTTGGACATTGTTTGCGGCCATCGTGCTCTTACCTGGGAGATCCATTCCGAGGAGCAGAGAAACAAGATTTTATCAACACGTAGTGCGGAAGGAGGGCTGTCTCTGCACCTCTGTATTTGGAAGGTAAGCCAAGCCAAGAAGGCTCTGGGTACTGCCACTCCACAAACAAATTATAAATATAAAAGATGTAAAACATGTATGTTTTGCCACAGAACAGGGATGGAATTATACATCAAATAAAACCTAAAGTCATTATTTTATTTAAAAAAATGATAAAGTCTCTTACTCTGCCAGCATACTCCACAGACTAATGTGATCAACCCAATAACAACTGTCTTGAAAAAGAAAAGAAAAAAAATGCAAAGCAGTTTCTAGAACTTGGGAAAGATGTTTCATACCTTTACATAAATAAGGCAAAAATAAATGAGACATTTAGAAAATGCAAATCAAATCTGGTCTTTGTTTTAATCTATTATTATGGGAACTTGCAATAGGTAGGATTAGAAAATGATCACTGAGAAATATTATTGGTGTACTGAATATTTCAAGTCACTGAGGACTCTTCGTTTAAAATAAAACAATCAGCAAAAGGCTGTATCAATATATGAATGGAGAAGAATCAGATATTTCTGCTACTGCAAAAAATTAATAACATAAGTCATTAGCATTAGCGCAACTGGCTTCTCTTTCTAATTTACAGCCACATATCTAGATTAACTGTAAAATATTCCTGGGTTTAGGACACACTGTCCTCCATTGAATGCTTAGCCTGGAAAGGTTATTAACACTGAATGGGGACTGTTCTCTCAGGAGAGCTGCAGATAAAATGACCAGGGAAAGAAATAGCACAACTTCTCAAATTAGCATAATTAGTAATTATCTCTTAATAGCCCCACTTGGCTTTGGAGACTTGGCACTTGAAATTCCGCTTAAAGTTCAGTGAGGAAAAACAAATTTCACGCTGAAATGTCTCAATAACACAGCTGAGCTGCTGAGGTAATCATCTGGTTTAGGTAAAGGGAAGGAGATGAACATATGGATAGGGAAGATCTTTCCTGTAAGCACTGTGTTTGTGTTTGCATATGTAAAGCACTCGAGGCTTAATGGTACAATTGCGACTTTCTCTGGGGGCGAGGGGAGGGCAGGAGGATAAGTGAGACTTTTTTCTTTAGTGGAGAGAAATAGTTGAAGATAATAAATTAACAGAAGAAATCTTATTCATTTTGCACTAGAATAGTGTAATTTCTTTTGCAATTCTGGCTGAAATAAAAAACCCGGAGACAAACAAGCCAAGCAGTGGATAGAAACAGCAGCCTTTATTGTAGCCAGTGGCAGAACTAAAACCTTCCCAAACGGGGACGGTTCTCCAACATTTAACTCAAGGCAAAATCGGATGAATAAGCACATGGAGCCTGGTATCCCTAATTTTTTTCTTTCTGTGGCAAGGAAACAGATGGCTTTCTTAAGATGCTTTCGGCTGGGAAAGAACAAAAGTGGAAGAGAAATATTTACCATTTTTACATACCTAAAGCCCAGTCCTCTTTATCCTCAGGCAGAATGCAATTTATCAGTCCATCCTGATAGAAACAAGCCTTTGTTATTAAGAAGGCAGGTTTTGATTTACATGCTGCACAGCTGGTTGGAAGCTTTCCACCAGGAAACACATATACAATTGATAAGCCTTCCTAAACTAGTTTGAAGTAGGAAAGTAAGTTTCACTCTAGCCTCTTTGACAAGCAAGGCAATTCATGTTGGATGCCAGTACATCAGGAATGGATTTATTGAGGTGATGGATTGGGGGGGCTTGTTTTTTTTTTTGTGGGATATATATATACACACACATATATATGTATATATATTTAAGTGCCAGACTGCCATATCCTGAAGGTGCAGGAAGTCAGGGGTGCAGTGGTCCATGCCACACATGGCCCTTCCTGGGGTAGGGTCAGGTGCCCTGTAGTAGAAGCACTTTTTGTTCTGCCTACAGAGCAAAGGACCCCTTTGCTGCAGGGAAATAACTCTTTTCCTGCCGTGTCAACCCACAAAATAGGAAAGATGAAGATAAACTACTCAGAGGAGGTTGACAGCTGTTATAAAACTGATAGGCTGACATACTCATGGCCAGAGGAGGAAAAGGTTTGGCTTAGAAACTCTAATTAAGGCTGGCCAAGGTCCATTAGCTCATCTTCACTAGTAGCTTTGCAGCCTCACACCCTATGTATCACCCTTATACAGGTTCTAGGTGAGAAATGTGATTAAGCAAGCTGCTGTCCTGTGTTTCCAAGGCCCAGCCTCTGAAAGCAATTCAAATGCCTCTACCAACCAATAAAATCCATTTCAAAATTCAGAAAGACCATGAAGGCAAAGAGGGAGAAGGGAGAAAAGAAATGGAAGCAGATCAAAAGAGATGAAATGACATTTGAAAAGTATGGAAATGAGGGGAATATTGAGACTGAATTAATTACAAAAAATCCTAAAAGATGCAGAAATCCAGCAGGTCTGATGTAAATATTTGCAGGTTGACAGAAAGCAGAGACATAGGGCAGTATCATGATGAAACAAACACATTTCTCCCTGTTCCCCCCTACCCAGTCCTACTCCCAAATGAGCACTTGACAAATAAATTAAGCTCAAGCACTAACAGTGGAGAGGGTGCAGAAAAATATTCTGATGGACACCTGAGATATCTCCTGATAGGCTGTACGTGGGAAGCTGCTGAGAAGAAAATGCTACAAAAGAAAAATGCACACTCCTTGACAAGCCTCTTTGTTGAGTGATTGATATGTTTCTGCTTTCCTCCTTCCCTATAATATTGGGAATGTGAGCTGCTGCTTCGAGGCCAGAACTATTAAAAAATAATCATCTGTGAATACTAGCTTGACTATTTTTTCAATGCATATAGCTGGAGATGGTGAGTGTTGATTTTTCTTGGTACCCCAGACTGGATTTTTTGGGGCAGGTTTTTCAGAGCAGGTCTTTGTCATTTTTCTTTTAAATTTCATCTTGAGAAATACAGGAGAAGCAGTTGCGTAGTTGCACGTGTGTCTTGTTTGTTTGCAAAGTTCATTAGAAGGATGAATTCAGGAGTGCTGAATTTGATTTTTGGCTCTGCTGCTGTTCTTTTTGTGACTGTGGCAATCTGCTTGGCTCCCCTCTGCATAGGGTCCATGAGGACGGACAGAATATGTTCATCACTATTATTTATAATCCCTTTGCACTGTGAGCCCTTTAGAGACCACTAATTTATGTCTGAAATGACATGGTCCTGATCTGATTTGGGACCTCCTGGTTACTATTGTAAAAGTAATAGCAATGTTACTGAATGGCATTAAGTTTTATTTCTAGGCATTGAGGAAGCTGAGTGAGTAATCTGCAGGTGAACTTCCAAAGGCTACTTTGATATTTGATCTTGTCTGACAGCGATTAATTATTTGGCCTAATTCTGCAGTGCTTGGCAAACCTCAGGGATGTGCAAAGGACATTTCTGTTCTGCTAAAACCAATGCTAGAGAGGAGTGCTCAGCAGTTCGGTCAGCATTGGACCTTTAAAATTGGACAGAGGAAGGAAGAGGAGAAACATGCAAAATTACCTGAGCAGAAAAATGCCTGAGGATAATTCATTCTCTTAAAAAATGCAGTTGACTCATACTGGCTTCATAGGTAGCATTTAATTGTGTCAAGCTGATGATCTGCTGCCTTGTCCCATTTTCTCTTTCCTTTTCCAATTTTTGGAACCATCAATTTTGGCTATTTCTTGAACTGCTGGTAATTCAGAACAGGGGGTGAATAAGAACATACTGTGTATTACATCTGTGTTGCTTTCAAACAGAGTTAAGCATAACCTGTATATATAGATCATGGTAAGGAAATATCAGTAATTTTAAGTGGAAGAGTAAATTGGACAACCTAACAGACCTATAAGGCCTATCCTCCTTCATTTAATAAAAGTAGGTCAATGTAGGTTTTACGCTGTTCACATTAGTGTCATTCATTTTAGCTTTACTAATAAAAGCTAATGGCTGGTTAAGCATTACTGGAACAGAATATCAGAAAATAAATTAGAAAAAGAAAAATGGGTAAAGAAACATAATAGAAAATAAAGCCCTAAGTCATTGGAATGTTCCTATAAAATTTGTTAAATAACATCAGCTAACATCCTGGTTTTGAAACTCTCATTTGCACCATGACTAAAGTACAAATGAACTGGAACATGAAAAAAAAAGTATCTTGTGTACTTCTTTAGCTTCAGAACAACTATTAAACACTCAGGAGATGCTAACAATGGGCTTTATGCAATCATGTCATAATTCCCATTTAACTCTCAGAGCTGTTGTTAGGTATTTGAGACTACCGTGATCTAGCTCTAGCCTGGGTAGTTCTGCTTTAGCTATGAAGAACTTGCTGGTTTAGCTCCTATTCATTTTGATAGCCAGGTGCCTGCCTGAGGGGGTCATTAGTGGCACAATGAATGCTGGGTGGTGATTATAAAATAAAGATAGGGAGAATGTTGCTCTGTCTGCTGTTACTAGCACAAGCCCATTTATTGAAGCAAATCAAAGGAGTATATAAACATACATGCATGTGCACACACAGAAATCCCACTGCATTTTTTTCATTTCCCTTCTACAGTTTTTAATAATACTGCAATTATTCTTGTAGTTAAGAAACTACTACTTTAATATTTCTTGTACAGGGCCTTGGAAAATAACGAATGAGAAGAGAAGGAATTGGGATTCTTTTTATTTGCTTTTCAGCTTTTGGTTAAGGCATAGACTATGTTTTCATATCTTCCCTGAAAGAGTAAACAGCTTTCAAAACTCTTCAGAAAGGGTGAAAAACTTGTTCAGCTTCACACAAAAAAGCTCACAAATTTCCTTCATATCCTGCACCTTAAGTCACTGTCTTTTTCTCAGTCATTTCTTAATAATACTTAAAAGAGACCAAGTTAACATGTGTACCTCAAACTAGTTCACATTAAAATGCATTTCTTGTGCTGGATCCATCATTACAGCATTTGGGGAGCCATGAGTATTTAGTGTGTTTGTCTTAGACTCTTTCCAGGGTCTTGTGAACGGTTCCCGTCTCAGGTCACAAGCTCTGTGCCTTGTCCCTTCTCATAGCCTGGAATGGCTGCATGATAAGGCAAGCCCTTCTGCTGACGGTGTCTTCTTCATCCCTTCATTGCCCCCCTTTCATAAGCCACCCCAGCCTCAACA
Source organism: Pandion haliaetus (assembly GCA_013401275.1). NCBI lineage: Eukaryota > Metazoa > Chordata > Aves > Accipitriformes > Pandionidae > Pandion > Pandion haliaetus. Next base: position 116,008 of record VYZV01012491.1, on the reverse strand, counting down.
AAATAAGGAAAAAATAAAAGCACATCAGCAGTAATAAAATCCACTAACAAAACAAGTAAAGGGCATGAGGAGACTTCACTTATTTTTGATTCTTGACCTCTAAAGACTGTTTCAGGACATATCTTAGATATAGTCTGTGCACATACAGACATGGCATATCTCAGGCTTTGCTAGATTTTTTCCTAAACCAAGAGAAAAAAATTACTATTCTTTTACACTTGCTGAAGTTAAACAAATTCCCCATTGCATGCTGAGCTAAGGCTATCTCTTCTTTGTCCCTGAGCAAAATACTGTAGTAGCAACTGGAAACCTTATAATTAACAGAAAGTGGGAGAGATGAGTTATTTCAGTAGGTCACACCCCGGTAAGTGGAAAACTACAAGGCCCTCTGTGCTTCTCACATGGTGCTAAATTCAGTTCAGGTCCTGTAGGCTGAGAGATTGAGTACATCCAAGTGGTCAGGAAACCAATGAAAACACTTTTCTTAGTCTGTCATTTGCTATGAAACACAGAAAGCCACAGGCAGATGTCAAAAACAATGAGTGGCAAAATTTCCTCCGGGGCAGCTTTGTTTTAGAATAAGACCAATCCCTAAGTAGCAGTCCTCAGTGGCTGATCTAAGAGATTGTTCAAGGTAGCACGCGTACTTTTTATGAGGTAGCATGGGAAGTAGAAGCGATGTTTCACATGTTGGGAGATGGCAAAATTTTGGATGAACTAGAAAGTGAGTAGATAATTTTGTAAAACATGAAAAAGTAGTCTTTGGAGCATTAAGAGTGCATTAGACTTGACTAGTGGTATTGTAGAAGGTATTTGAATTTATTTGACAATCACTAAAGTCAATCATTTTAATTCTACCCCGCAGTATGACATTCTGTTTTAAAAATTCTTTGAATACAGTTTTCAAAAGAAGTCCCAAGTGTTTGCTCTCATTTCTGAAGGAATTGTTTTGTTTTACACACACATACTGTATTTTCAATTTGTTTTTCTTTGTTCCTGAGAAGAAACAGATTCGACTGACCACCAAATGACTTTTCTTAATACAGTCTCTCAGCTTGTTAAGTGAGCCATTCTGAAAAAAACAAGGTATATGCGTGATTTGAAGGAGATGCCCAGTCACATCCTGGGCTGCATCAAAAGAAGTGTGGCCAGCATGTCAAGGGAGTTCATTTTCCCCCTCTACTCTGCTCTGGTGAAACCCCACTGGAAGTACTGTGTTCAGCTCTGGGGCCCCAGCATAAGAAAGACATGCTGGACCTGCTTGAGCTCGTCCAGAGGAGGGCCACGAAGATATTCAGGGGGCTGGAGCACCACCTGTGTGAGGACAGGCTGAGAGTTGGAGTTGTTCAGCCTGGAGAACAGAAGGCTCTGGGATGACCTTATAGCAGCCTTCCAGTACCTAAAGGAGGCCTACAAGAAAGCCAGAGAGGGACTTTTTACAAGGGCATGTAATGATAGGACAAGGGGTAATGGCTTTAAACTGAAAAGAGGGTAGATTTAGATTAGATGTAGGGAAGAAATTCTTCACTGTGAGGGTGGTGACGTACTGAAACAGGTTGCCCAGATTGGTTGTGGATGCCCCATCCCTGGGAGTGTTCAAGGCCAGGTTGGATGGGGCTTTGAGCAACCTGGTCTAGTGGAAGGTGTCCCTGCTCATGGCAGGGTGGTTGGAACTAGATGATCTTTAAGGTCCCCTCCAACCCAAACCATTCTATGATTCTATGAGTCATTCTATGATTCTATGAGTCATTCTGTGATTCTACGATTTAATACCACAGAGGTGCCATTTACTGTACCTCTTATATATGGTCTTGAAGGATACACAAAAGTTGTATACTAACATTGCAACTTACTCCAGATGGGCAGCTTGCAGATGAATTCCCTGTAGTCTGGTGGGCCACGTGCATCTACAGTTTCTACAGCAGTGGCTGAACAACCTGTAGCATGATGCATTTGTGCCTATGCAGCATAACTTGCAAGTTGCAAATACCTAAGGTTAGTATTTTAAGTCTGTATTTATCCTCATTGCTTTAGAGGTTTGATAAGAGATCTATTCCTTTAGCAGTCAGTCCTTTGCCTCTCCCTGTCATTCCTCCAGACATCTGTGGTTATACAAAGAATCTGGTGACATGATGGCGATGAATTGTCATTGCATAATTAATTTTTAAATATAGCATTTATCTTTAACTCCCACTGACCCCAGACGGGTTTGTATGAGACCTTATGAGGTCTAAACTTCTATCCAGGTAATTACATTGAGGTTTTATAACCAACAGGTTGCTGCAGTCACAATGAAATGAATCAGAAAAAGTAGTAGTTCAGCTTGCAGTGGCATGAGCTGCCAGTTTTCCTTCTATCTCCCAATGAAGAAAGAGCCGAGATCTGCTTTAAATTCTGACATCTGGTAAAGTGTAGTGATGTATGATTCGGCACACAAGCTAGTACATTGCACAACAAAGTATGCCATTTATGAGGCTCTCTAAATATAGGAAAGCAGTTTTTTTAAGTAGCGCAGTAAATAACAGAGTAGATATTTTGGTTGAAGGGAACGTATAAGCCTTGAGGCTGAATTCAAGCAAGGACATTTTTATGTGGATACAGATCTTGGATTATTGAGACCATACACCTACCTGTCTGTAGTTTCTGTATTACCTAGTGATCATTACTGCCTGACATCTTGCAATAAATATTTGTAATTGACTAGAGATTATACAAGAAATAAATTATCTCATTTAATTTGGCCAAAAAAATCTGAGCTGCCAGTATAAAAACTTTCTTACATAAATGCAATTGTGGGTCTGTGTTGTTCAATTTGGTGGAAATTAGAAGTGTCAGCATCACCAAACACCTTTAACTGCGAAATCTCAATGAAAATAATTTCTTTGCTCATTCCTTGGCTGAAAGGAGAATTTGGCCATTGATTCCAGAAGTAGAGCTTAAGATCCTGCAGCCCTGAGTAAGACTTGCTGTGTTAGCTCTGAGCTGGGAGCTGGCCGGCCTCCGGCCTCCAGCAGCAATCAGCAGCAGATGCTTAGGAAGGGGCTAAGCACAGGACAAGCTATGTAGGAAATCTTCCCTTCCTGTATGTTTAAAGCAAGGAGTTTATGGGAATGACAGAGCCAGAAATTACACCTGAACAGCTGTGTTCAGTGGCCACTGGTGGGCATGAATTTGTCCAATCATTTTGAACATCCATAATTTAATACATACATAGTCTTGCTTAAGCCAATGGGTTGACTGAAAGGTAGGTAGTGTACAATTGTTTGCTAGATCCAGATTTTCCTATATATTACCTCTGATAAAGTTACAATGATAAGAATAATTTCTATAACTGTTGAATTCTTTATTTACGGGCAGAGCATTTGTTCAGTACACCTCAAATTCTGCATGTGCAGCACAAACAGAAATAAGTAATAAAGTACAAATTCAGGACCCCTCTCATTTTTCTTGCAAGCTGAAACCTGCACGTGGGGGCTGTTCAGGTTTGGGCTGAGATACCTTCCGCCATGGCCCTGCCATGCTGGGGGGCACCCTTATTCCTCCCTGTGGTGCCACAGATGCCACCACAGAAACCCAGGTGGAGGATGAGGAGGTCTCCCCGTGCACCAGCATCTGTTGGGAGCTGCGGGACACCCCACACTGAAGCAACTCCATCCTTCAGCCACAGTGCCAGACCTAAGCTTTGCTGGGTTTCACAGGCCATGAAGACAACTGCTTCCACCACATTGTTCTTTGGGCCCGTGAGGTTTTAAGTGAGGAACTGGTGGGATCACAGAGGAAAATAAACTCCAGTGGAGTCAGTAGATTGCAGTGACTTACATCAGTGCTGCAGTTACCCGTAAAAAGAGGCTCTGACTCTCTAGTTTTCCCATTAAGAGATTTAAACTTTTTTTTCCTTTACTATTTTACCACGTTTTACTATTAATTACTATTATTCTACCATGTACTAGGTTTGCATATACTCATAGGCAAAATCCTATTTACTCCTAAATTTACTGCTCTCATGATTCCTGTTATTTAATGCCACAACATAGTGCGTGAGGAAAAATAATACATCTTTTTTTATGTCAACTCCAGAGTTTTACAATCCATCCAGCTGGCAAGGCCCACAGAAGTCACTTTCCTGTGGAGCAAGAGCAGCTCGGAGTCCACAGCTCTCAGTGCCAGGGGACCTGGTCCCCTGTACACAGCCCTGTATCCAATTATCCTTGTAACCTGGCTGCTCTGTGTGTTTCCATTGCTGATTACAGGTCCCCCTTACCTTGACATTATTTTCAAAAATCTGTTGGACAGGAATGAGCATTTTGTTACTGTCAGAAGGCTTAGATACAGATGGTTGACTGTGACCAGCAGATAGGCAGCAGACATGCATCCATAGGTGCCATAATGTGCTTTATTCTTATCTAATCACATGCATAGTCCTGTTAAAATAAATGGGACACTGCTGACATAAAATATGTACATTTCTAACAAGCTGTGTTGGACTGGGGGTTATGGACACACACGTTGTTAGCTCATAGAGCCCATGTGCATCTAATTAAACTTTTTTTTAACCTTTTCGATTCAATAGCATAGCATTTCCTGTGCTGTAGTATTGGAAAGCTGGGAACCAGATTTATTGGATATTACAGATAAATCATGGCTTATAATTACTTTTAGTCCATTTCTGCTTTCAAATTTTGGGGGAAAATGTGTTTTCTTTTCAAAGAACACATTTTGACATTTATGGTGAATTGAAAATCTGGAAAAATGTGTTTCTGTCAAGAAACAGTGGTATTGTTACAGAATGAAACAAAACATGGCATGGAGAATAAGACTAGTGCAAAATCTAAAAAGTTTTTAAACTGAACACTTACCGATATTGCCACATTTGTAAAAAGGGTTGCTGTTGTCAAATCTGTATGTTTTCAGCTGAGAAAACAAGGTCTTCACTGTACTCCATCCAAGCTATGGTTATGTCTGCATCCTTGTTTCCTGCGGCACCTGCAGTTTACACACATGTATCCAAGAGAAGTTGTTCAGGTTTTTTTGAGTATTCATAGCAGTGTGGCCCTGGTAACAGAATGTTCTAACACAGCCTCAAACACAAGCTGGTTTACTCTTTTGTTTTTCTTTTTTTTTGTCTGAGCTCTTTTCTGCTCTGAAGACTTGTGCTGCCACCTGTGATAACTAGTTTAAAGCTAACTGGAGCCTGTCTGTGCTGCAGTGACAGCTGTGGCACTGGGCTAACACTCACCATGTTGAATGTGGGACGTAGCACATGGATCGGGTGAAGGCAAACACCCCTAATTGCAATAGATGGTAAAAGGCACATTGTTTCGTGGGCTGCTAGCTGTCCTGTGTCCTGCAGGTATCGCTGCATGAAGCCCTGGAAAAGCAACATCAAACTAAAGCAAAGGACGTCATCTTTCAATGCTTTGCTGAATTTACTCAGCCATCCCTGTGTTGTCAGGGGTAGTGTGGCTGCCCCACGTGATAGCAGAAGGCAAGTAGGACTGGGCAGGTTCAACGCAGTGTTGTAAGCCCACCTTCTCCTGCTCTATCCAAAGAAGCCATAGGAAAAGCTCAAGGTTGGAGAAAGGAAACGTGGCTTTTGAGTTTTCCGTTACTGTGCCATTACAGCCACATACAGCTCTGCCAAACCCATTATTAATAACTTTGAGAAATTTCAGTGTGTAGCAGTAAACCAATGGAGACACTTTGTGCATTAGCTGCACACTCCCGTTATAATCCAAACAACATTTAACTTGCTTCCAGTTTCATACAAATTAGCTGCTCATCAACTCTGTTATTACACAAACGTGTAGCAGCTGCACTGCAGAAACTGATTACTGCAAAACTCCTTCAGTTCAACTCTCTTATGCAACCTTCCCATCATTTTACTCAACTGATTAACTCAATCCAATTTTACTATTAATTTAATTTCACTGTTGTCAAAGGCCTCATATAATTTTTCATATGTTTGTATCTTTTGGGCCTGGCTGTGTCTAATGCACCCTTAAATCAATTATTTAAAGAACTCTGTTAGGCCTTAACAATTTAAAATATCATCACTGGGCAGCAAGTATCCATTAAAAAGAAATATTTTAATAGGTGTATAAACTGCAAAATCTAATGGCATTGAAACAACATGGGTTATTTCACCAATTCAAAATTTTGTTATCTACCCCTTCTTGCCATATTCAATAAAAACTTAAGCTAGCTTCTGCAAAAAGCTCAGAAAGAAGTAAGTAAATAACTAAATAAATAAAATTAAGGTTTGAACAACTTAGAGTTGATATCCATGACTACAAAAATTGACAGTTATAGTGAATCTTTTCTCTTAGATCTGATGCATTCTGGATGTAAGCACTCAGCAGATGAAAACAACCTCTTGTTTTCATTTGGAAATGAAATAAAATGTGAGTCGGTTCTCTGCACACTTAATTCAGACTTAATTCAGGCTTACAAAACCTGTCAGGCTGGTCATCACTAACCAGTTTATGGGTTGGGATAACTTTTCTTCTCCTTTCCTACTTCCTTTTTCCGTTCCTATTGCCCATCAACCATCCAAACAGTATTACATATCACCATGTCATCTCAAACAATTCTTCTCCAGATTCACCAGGTTGTGTGTTATACCTCCATCATCCATTGAACCTGCTGGTACCAGGTTACTGGCTTAGGGGCAGAATGATTTTCTATCTATATATTTAAGCCCACCACCAAAAATGAGCCTCAGAGCAACCTGACCACCAGCAATATCTATTGCTGTTACTAAGTAGTGATAGGCCACAGAAGACCATTCAAATCAGAGGAGGCCCTGAACGGTGGAGGATATGTGTTGGTGGAAAGGATATGATAAACAAGGGCAACAGCTGTATGCAGACAAATCAGATTGCACTGATTTCTTCATAAGTGACTGCGGGGAAAGGAGAGGACAAATGAAGGAAGAGTTGGGCAGATGTGATTAATGGGCTTCTATGGGGAGTGTTAAGGTGCTCATCTGAGATGCTGAGAAAGAGTCGCTGCCAAGACGCAGAACCCACTGCACAGAGTGGAAGGTTTGGGTTGCACGTGGTGGGCACTGGGAATGGGAAGGAACATTTGGGGAAGCTGAGCAGTCAGAAACTGATCTGTTGCTAAAAGAAGTGTGCTATAGCCCTACTTGTATAGTTCAACAGAGCCTAAAGCAAACACTGAGTTTCTTCTCTGAGCCCACTGGAAATCACCACAGGCCAACAATGCTGTAATAGCCCATGTCAAGTGATTATGCCAACACCCATTTGATGTCTCCATTTATATTAGTCATACAGTATCAGGCTAAAGAAAAGAACATATAGCTCAACGTTCAGTGTCTTCTGCTTTGGAGTAAATGTCTTTGTTTCACTTTTGCCTTCTCTGTTACAGCAGGAGACCTGTACTTCATTGGAACAGTCCATTACTGTGATCTTATCCCATCAAGAGGCCCTTCATTAAATAATATGAAGGATGTTTGTCTATGAAATATGCCCTTTTGGAAATAATTGATGTCCAGATAAGTTTGAAAGTGGGAGATTTTTCCAGTCCAGTTTTCTGCCAGGATATACAGCAAAATTGTCCTGCATTTAGAAGTTAATCCTGTCCTTCTACCCCTCTCACCTCGAGAAGCAAAAGCTTCCCCAGGCATGAGCTTCCAAGTTCTCTAATAAGTCTGTGAGTGCGACAGCCATGGTCTGACTGCATAAGACCTCAAGGGCAAGCCTATCTTTTCTGTTTTCTGCTATTTAATGTCTATCATTACAGGGCTCCTGCATTATACTGCAATATAAATAATAATAATAAAGTATGATGGTAATTTCTTAAATAAATCAGCAAGCAGTCAGTTCTAATACTGTACTGCTATTTGTTTTACTTGTTTGGTGTAGATAAAACCACAGGTGTTCGTTTTTCATATGAAGGGTGACTTATCTATAAAACAAATAAGATGGGTGCCAGCTGCCCAAATTGCTCTCTAGTGCTGTTTAAACAGTGTGCTTTGTGTTTTCAGGAGAAAATCTCATCCTTTTTATGTCTATAAATAGTAGCATAAATTCACTTTGGTGTACAATACGTGTTCTGCTTTAAAAAAAAAAATTGTTCAAATTACTGAATGAGATAAAGAGTCTTCTTCATCAAGCACCAGTTACATAGGTCCTGCCTTTAGGAAGGTGCTTATTTGGGGTTCTAAGTCATGAATTTGTTGATAAACCAGGAGACAATGAAGGGCCCAAAAATGTATCTGAGCACCACTTACAACATTTTGTATGGGACATGAGCCCTCAATGTCCTCTGTTCTTATCCTGTGACCAATATACAAGTTTTGGAAAGCCTATCTTACTTGAAGGAGAACACCATGACCAAGGCGAATGGAAAAGAAGAAGGCTGGTGAAAGTGCTTACAAAATGTTGGGACCCTCTTGACATGTACAGGGACATCTTGGGGAGTTCACTCTCAGTTACTGTACTGTGTTGTTTTAGCCTACAGGCCATACACAGAGATACCAGATTTTAGTTTTCTTCTTTGAAAAATCTGTTTCTTTTCCTTTCCAGACTACTGAATCAACACCCTGACCATGCTTTCTTGCTCTTTCTTGCCCCCTCCCCAAACTAAGAAACAGGAGCAGATGAAATGCTGACAGCATGTCCATTGCAGAGGGCAATTTCCACTAACGGATGACATGTCCATAACAGGTGAATCATCATTCTCATTTCTGTCTTTGAAATATGGTAGTAACTATTAGTTAGTGTTATCACTGGACTCGCCGTTGCAGCAGCTGCGCTTCTCTGACTGCTCCACTTTGTCACTGTCTTTGCCCCTTTGCTTGCCCAGCATTTGACATTATGGACATTGACCTGCCTTGGCCTTCCTCTTTTAGGTATAAATTGCACTATTCTAATCCTCTGACTTCTTTTCTTACTTCTACCACTTTTGTGCTTATTTAATTTAACAGATCCCAATTTACCCAGGCACAGGTGAGATCTATCTTATCCTCTTTGGGTAGCCTGAACCCATTATATATATTGAGTGCATCCAGACTGTGAGGGAGTTGTAACCCAAATTCTTAATCTTCTGGCTCTTTACATGAGATGCTGAGTATCTCTTTATAGCCCTTGATGTCTGTTTCTTCTTAGAAGGCTGTTCTGTTTTGTTACAATATGAAATGGTAATCAATAAGGAAAGAAAAGGAGTTAAACAGATGTGGTAGTAAAAGTGATCATCCAAATAGCTGAAATGAAAGCATTCAAAATCCTCCGCTGTTTTCACTGGTGTCACTAGGCTTGTGATAAAGTATAAAATGGGAATCACTGGGATCAGGTCTTTAGTAATGTCAGAGTTATTAAAGGTTAGTATTTATCACTTAGACTGTACATGAAAACTTTTTTCTCACCTCAACCAATAATGAGGATATAATTATCATACAAAGAAAATTAAAGATAAAATGAAATCACATTTCAAAGAAATTCTGGGGATGAAGGTTAGAAAATACCTCTTAGAAGGCTCAGGGCATAAAATTCAACAGGAATCAGGATCTTCTTCTCCCCCTCCTTGTACTTGAGGTTTTTGTGTTCCAGGAGCTGTGGAGTAGAAGTGATAGAAGTCATACTAAAAGGATGCAACGTACTTGAAACGCTTTTTCTCCCCTATGGGCTCGTCTGTCACCTGCACTCCTAAGGAAGTAGCCAGGTCACAAAGAATTAATCTTGGAGAGGTCAAAAGTGCCATACCATTTGCCAACCAGCCTTTCAGTTCGGAGCACAGATTAAGCAACCACAATAGAAAGGGAGCCTGATGAAATCGATCATTCAGCTTGGGAGAAATCATAATTAGCTTTCCTGTAAAGCAGCTCCACAGAAACACAGCCTCTGAGGCTCCCCGAGACTGTGACAGATCTCTGGGAATCTGGTTTTCTTAACCCTTTGGGGAATCAGCTCTTGTTGGCTGCATTATGTGCATGAGATGTGCTAGTCCTTCTTTTTCCCAGAGTGCTGACAGGCAGGGTTGGAAGGGTCATGTTCTTGCATAGTCACCGCTCAAAGACTTGGTCCAGTTTACTTTTCCCAGCTGTAGCCCTATACTATGCAGTGAACAACAAGGCAGGGAAACAGCAAGGGAACCAAGAAATAGGCCACTTTTAGCTCCTTATCTTCCTAAGTCTTTGTTAGCTGTTCTCCTGCTATGCTATTCCTGAGCGTGCATTTGTAACTGTACTGGATGCAATAAGAAAATATACTGGTGCCAAGTGCAGTATGTGGCAGACTCTCACTCCTGCACCTGCATCAGTTTCTCTCTTCAGCCCTGCTGGAATAAAAAATTATTTCTTGCAAAGTCGCTTACACTTGCTTCTAACTTTATTGTAATAGACACTGACCTTTTAAACCACTAAGCCTATAGAGGGCTAAATTATAGAGTTTACCTCCCTAGATGCTCCTTAGCTGTCATAATGAAGGAAGTTTACAGTGGGAAAGTGAATGAAGCAAGCATGTTTTTAACCATATGGTAATTATCTGCTATCTGTGCAAAAGACATAAAGTGTTGTTTACTGGATGTGAAAAGAGCATCTGAGAAGGGATTCCCTGGAGAGGGAGTGAGGGAGATTTGGCACAGTGGCTGCTCTTCAGATGGCTTGTAATAGACCCTATAAATTTGGAATATGATATTGTTAATCAGTGAGGATTGGAGATGCTTGGCACATAATGTTTTAGTTTTAAGGGGCAGGTGATTGTCTTGCCAAGCAGACATTTTTTTAAAACTCTAATTGAATTATGCAAATGCATAATTGTTGGTTGAACTTCTAAAGTAAGAATAAAGAAAAATGTGTAAAATTACATCCTTAACTCTTTGATATCAGTGGCACATTAAATAAGGAAAAGTTACTCTGGTAGCAGAGTTATTCTAAGACCAATAAGCTATAGGCTGTGTTCACTTTCTTAAAGAAGTATAATTTAGTTTGAATTCTCTTTTCTTGCTTCCACTACCTAAGTAATATATTCTTTGCTTTTTAAAGAAGGAGCGGGGGGAAGAAAGGAGAATGTGTCATGGTTATAACTGGAACCACACAAGCTTGCAAATAATTTAATTTTCAGTACATTAAATTATTCAGAATAATTGCCAAGGCTCGTTTGCATGGATCTACTTAAACTGTTTTAGCACTTTAATACTAAAAAAAAATAGCTGTGAAAATCCAGCTAAATCATCTGCACTATAGTGGCTGAGTCTGATGCACACTTACAATCCCTTAAAACTACCCAGAATTGCACAGAGAGATTCAGCCTCAGACATGCAAAAAACAGGTTTTGGTGAAAACTGATGTGCTAAGTGTCAAGTAAAGAACCTTCATTTAATTATTTTATTTTTTGATTGATTGTTTTCAGCTTTAGTCATAAAGCCAAGATTTTTTTCTGTGCTGAATGGTGAAAATATTCACTATATAGTTAATGTTTATTTCTTATGAAACTCTCTTTCAAGTGGTGGGCATACATGCTGCAGAAAAAGCACTGCATTTTGAACTGAGAATGTGTCTGATAGGCCCTACATCATTTTTCATTTGTGTATTTCTCAAAAACCTTGTTTAATGAAAAAGGAAAAAGATATGTTAGTCACTTTTATTTGCAGTGTTTAGGACTTGGTATTCAGATTTCCAGACTGGGCATGCCAAGTTTAAGCAGTGAGACCTTCAGGTGGAGATTTCAGAGAGGTAAAATGAGAAGTTGAGTTGTATAGATGGAAGGAGCTCATGAATAAGAATGTAGGAGATATGAAGAAATAGGCTAAGCCATAAAAGCATGTAAAGAAAATGATGTGAAGAAAATGGAGATAAGAGCCTAAGACAGAACATGATTCTTAGAGGAGAAATGAATGAGCCAGATGAGAAGGGTTTACGAGAGCAAAGCTGGGAAAGCTACGGCAAGGCGGGATGCTGTGACTGACNCCCCCTTTTCCTCACCACTCTATGCTGTCCCTCAGCAGCTCCTGAAGATGTGAGCCTTAGAGTCCTTACTCGTATGAGAAGTCCTTTGATATCTGTCAGACTTCCAGTTGGGTTAGTCACTTGAGAAGCTATTTCAAGGAGTAAGTCCTTAAGGTGTAAATTTTTCATGGCAATTTTTCAAACCAGGCTCTAAAGCCCAGTGCACATTTATGGTACCGTTTAAATGAAAAAACAATAATATATGATATAGTCTGAATATTATACTTAATGAGCTATATTTTCTTTTAAAATAAGGTTACAGACTATAACCAGAACATTATGCTGCCATAAATTTCATGAGACTTTTTTCTAAACACCTCAGTCTATAAAAGTCAATGACTCACAGAGTAGACATAATCTAAGGAAAACTTTGACCTTTTGCATAATAACAGCCTTACAGCCTGTCGTGTCAATGCTCTGCTTCCTCTGAGTGTACTCTGAAGGCCTCAGTAAAATAACCGTTATGGCAATTTCCATCTGGAACTTGCATTTTAATAATTTTGTAATTATGTTTAAGCCGTAATCTTTACACGATGCCTTTTTTGCGTTGTTACTCAATGGCCCACAGGATTATTCGCCCCTTAAGTCAGAGCAATCCACCTTGTAGGACTTGAGGAAGCAGGTTGCGAGTGGTGTGATGAAGCTGTTGTTGTTTCTCATGAATGTCAGAGCAAACTGGATGTCTTTACTTAAATGTGGAAAATACTACAATTTAACTGATATATCTGGGTTTAGGTTATTTAAGCCTAACGGTATTCAAAGCCGCCTAGTTCTCACTGCACAGCAAACCCCCTGTTTTACACAGCTAGCATTCACAGCATTTTCAGTCAGGTGCACAGAGGCTGAGCTCAGATGACATTTCTTTTTACTTGAGAGGAGAGATGAGATGTGTTTATGTCTATGAATTATCCCTCCTCACTTTCCTCATGTCTGAGTTTTGTCTTGATAGATGCAAGAATATGATACGTGTCCTTACTTCTCAAGTTGTTAATTTTTATTCTCCATTTCCCATATCGTAGAGTTTGTTCTGCTCTCAGATCAAAATAATGTATGTGGACTTCGGGACTTAACAGAAAAAGCTTTTGGGTATTTGATGTCTGTGGATATGTTTATGTGATGGAAAAAGCAATCCGTGGTTACACTGGGAATAACTATGGCAGAGGAGCTGTGCTGATTTACCAAAGAATTTTGCTCTTTACCGTTCCTAATCTCAACATCATAAGCCAATTCCCCCCTGATATCAGGGTATATACAGTAGGCACTCATAACATTGACTTTCAGTTACTAAGATGGCATTCAACAGGAGATGAAAATGAATTTTTGTGACTATTTGTATTGAAGTCCTTGGGTTTCTTGAAAGTGCTTTGTGTGAGACTAGGCTTTGAAATGCTTCTCTAGAAGGTCAGGCAAGCAGCTTGCTATGTCCATGTTGGGGAACATCCTGCATTGGTAAACAGTTACCTCTTATTAGGGATCTGCAAAGGGATCCGCTCAAAAAGTAATTAAATAAATAACTCATGCAAAAATGTGGGTTGAGCCTTCCAAAAATATTTACCAATCTATGCTAGTTCAGTGAATTGCAGGAGGGGAGTAAAGGAGGAGGGGAGAATGGGAAATAAAGGAAATTAAAAATAGCTAAATGAATTATTTTGAATTATTAATCTCCTGAAAAAAATTCCATATATTGTTTTGGCTGCATTTTCTTGGTTTTTTAGAAGAACCTCAAATTGTACTAAACTTTTCTTCTTATACTGGGTTGCATATTTTGCTTTATTCATAGTTGTGTCCTTTCTTCAGCAAATCAAAAAAACTAGCAAGAATGCTTTTCTTTGCTGCAGAGAGGACACACAAAAAAGCATTGTGGATATTTTTTTCTGCTGATTTATCTACTAAACCAACCATGGAACTGAGCACAGTTCTACATATAATCTCGTGGGCTCCAGCATATCATCTTTTTTGTATTTGGGAGGAAGAGAGTGTAAGAAGACGTGAACTAATGCATGATCTGCATAAAGAAATCTCCATGAGGAAGGGAACCAAGATCTCAGGTAGCCTTGCTATTTGTTACATACTCAGATATCTATGTTTACTTCACTGTAGACAAGCTTGTGAGCTCCAACAAGCAAATATCTGGTAAGCTATATTAGCATTCATGGTTGTTGCAGTACTGGAAGTGACTTGAGATTGGATTCAGTACTGTCCTACTTGGTGGCTGATGCTGGTTTGAGGCTGATAGAATAAAGTGGACAACCAAAAAGTAACATTTATTACTTATCCTAATTCTCAGGTGCTAAAACTGAAACACTGGGAAAGCTCTGACAGGTGTATTCTGGAACAGTATGTGGTTTTCAGGCTGTGTAACACTGATGGTGTGATCTGGAACAGGGCATACAGACTGCACTTCCTTCACATATCTAGGCAAGAAATGCGTCAGCTGTACTTCATTGAAACTTCCTTTAGCTATATTCTGCTTGTTACTTTCCTGTGTCCTTTATTCATGCTTTCTGATTTATTTGATGTTTTATGTTTACTGACCCCCCACTGCTTCACTGGGAGACTTTTTATTAGCATTGGATCTCAGTCTAGTACTTGATTCTTTTCCTAAGTCCGAAATTCAAGATAATATTTTACTCCTTGAATCTATACAAATGTTTGACCTCATACATGTTGCTAGTCCCTTTAAGTTCATTGGTATTTCACTTTAATTTCAGTGAAACTTTTGTGCAAAGTACCTGCTTAAAGTTAAGCATGCACTTATTTGCAAAAAGAGGAAATTTAGCATGTGTGACTATTCAGTTAGGTAAGAATTACTGTAATGTCTGATATTTTTATTTTATAACCTTCTTCACAAAGAAATTTCATTTCTCTTGTCATTTAACAAACTAACAACAGAATGATTTTATTTTTCCCTATATGCACCTCGCTTGTGCTTTTCCCAATATATTCTTGAAGAGTATTTTGACCTCTAAATGATGATGTACAGAGGTTAGTAACATTTATCTGTAAAGTTCTAATCTTCAGGTTCTGTACAGATCATCAAATAGGAAGGTGAAGAATGCATACAAAATGTTCTGTTCTGCTTTGCAATGCAGAGGATTCAGGAAATTGGCAAAAATAATTGCAGGACATTTTATTTCATGCTTCAAATGAATAAGCCTGACTTTGGGATGTTTGTTTTTTTTTTTTTTTTTCCTGTAGAAGGACCAAGTGGATGAGAATACAGGATGGAAATGGCGGGATTTTGTTTTGCAGTAGCACGGGTCTAGTGTGTTTTTTGAATGTGAATGTGGTCTCATTGGCAGGGTTTGCACACAGATGTGTGGCATTAACATAGTGGATAATTGGATATTGCAAATGAATTACCCAAATGTGGTGACTAACAGGATAATGTCCCTAGCTGATGTATTCAACACCCCTTTAACATTAAGAAGGAAAAAAAAAAACCCAGTTACAAGAATAATTGTGCCTCTTTACATTTGGATTTTTTTAAATCAATAAGTCTAAATTATCGTGATGCAATTCACTATATTTATGTGTGCGTGTGTATTCTTATATGTAGAATATATCCACACAGCAATATACATATGTATATAGAGAGGGGTATGCTCATAGTATGTATAAACTGATATAGTAGATATATGATCTATATTAAAATAACAGATTCGACCAGAGGGCCTTGGTACATTAAGAAAAAGTTTGCTCTTATAGCACAATGCCAGAGAACCTCCCAATACATCTATAAGAGCTATGTTGAAAATGTTTAGATAAATAAATCAAAAAGGCTGAATGAGAGGAAAACTGGGAGGTCCAGCCTTCAAGGATCTTGCATATTATCACAGATATTGATCAGTCAGGGGAGATGCACTGATATTACCAGTTGAAAATCTAAACATGACCTTTTTCCTCCACTTTTTTTATCTTTAATTGCCCTTTTTTTTTGTTCACTTGTATGATGTAGTTGTCTGTCTTGGTCAATTCAGTCCCTTGTTTCACATGAAACTACACTATAGGAAGAAACATTTTGAATTTTTTCAGTAAAATACTGTTGTCCACTGTATTTGGTATAGAAATCTTTCCAAGCTTTATTTTCCTTCCAGTTAAAATTAAATGAAAATAGCATGGTCAGTTATCCTTTCAGGTCCCACTGAAAACTGAATTCTTTCCTCTCTGAATCTTTATTTGTATTTTCTTTCCTGAATTAGCCAAGGTTTACAAAATCATGATTACCATCTGCAAAAATGGATAAAACATAGCATAGTACCTAAGTGCATATAGTGTGACCAGTGTCCTGTTTCTTATTTGGCTACTGTGCTTGCAATGAGTATTTTTGGTTATTATTTTGAGGGATGTTTCAGGGATCAGATATACTGCAATTCTTGTAATTTTTTTCTTTGAAATTTAGCTCTGGAAACAATTTGCTGTTTATCACTATAGGTACGAAAATTGCTTGGTCTGCATTGTCCAAATGGAAAATAACTTTTTTGTCACCATTATGGTCAGCATAATTAACATGTTTCCTAAGGTATTTGACTGTGCTGCTGATACCTTACAATCTGTAGGCACCCTGGGTAAAACATAAGACACATTCCCTTGTAATATTTTTAATAAAATAGCTACACAACATATTCAGTGATTTCACTTCAGGCATCACAGTTTGGTTTATTTAAGCCAGAAAACAAATCAGATATTACCTTAGTCTTCTATTGTTTGTGGCAGTTAATGTAATTGGGGTGGGCTATTTAGTGTGGAATTTTAGATCATAACAATGTCATCTGTGATATCAAATTAAATTCTCCTTCACTTTTTAAAGGATTAAAATATATTTTTAAAAATGTTTTTCAAGTCTGCTTGCCGGACTATGCTTCAAAAATAAATTCAGAAAATAGATAAATTGCATTTCTATCATCTTGAAAATTATGCACAATATTGGGCATAAAGGTCACAACATTTTTAACTATTTGAATTCATAAGTTGTACAAGGCAGACTAAATCCATCAAAGGGCTCTCTCCTGGCTGACTTTTGTACACCAGATGGATGTACATGCTGTTACATTAATTTTAATGTGTTTGCCTTAAAAGGTATGCACATAGGTGTGCCAAAGACCTAACATTCATATGCAATAGGAAAAGCATAATGTTTTTCTTCTGGGGTTAAGAGGAGAAAGCAGCAATAGTATTGAAAAGGTGCTAGGCACAAGAAAGGGTTTTTAAAGGCATGTGGGGCTGTAAAAATTCATGTGTTACTATGAAAACCATCTTTTGTAAAAAGCAAAACCTTTCAAAACAACTTTCCTCAGATATACTTTAAAATAAGTCAATATTTGGCTTAAGAACATGGCTGCATTCCTGTGAGTTAATAAAGGAAGTTTCTGTCAGTATATGTACATGGCTTAAAATGGAAATTTAAGACATGACGTAAAATAATGGTTTTGTTTATTCCAGACTGGATCTATTTATTACTCTGTGTGTAGCTATATTGCTTATACACTGTTAGAAATCACTAATGCTGATCCCATAAAGAATCAAATTTTGCACTTCCCTTGAACATGAGGAAACTGAAATATAAATTACAGCTGAACTCTAACTACCAAAAACATGGAATACAGACTACTGCTGTTTCCTTAGTTACAACAGGTTTACAGATACAGCACGCTGAATCTTTAAAACAATGTCTGGACACCTTTGCCCAGCTGTGATTCACGACCACAAGCTTTGTGTGTGTGCATGTGTGAGTAACAGAAGCAGCAGTTTCTGTGGGCTTCTTGCTTCACCCGTACCACCTTCCCCCTCCTCTGCACTGTAAAGCCATTGATATTGCATTTTACTTTATGAGCAGGAGTGTCTTTTTGAGGAAAAGCATAGCAAAAGCCTAAGTATTACCAGAACCATTGTCATGATACCTGTGAAAATATGTGTGGTGGGTTGACCCTGGCTAGACGCCAGGTGCCCACCAAAGCCACTCTATTACTCCCCTCCTCAGCTGGACAGGGGAGAGAAAATATAATGAAAGGCTCATGGGTTGAGATAAGGACAGGGAGAGATCACTCACCAATTACAGTCACAGGCAAAACAGACTTGGGGGAAAAAAAATTAATTTCATTTATTACCAGTCAAATCAGAGTAGGATAACGAGAAATAAAACCAAATCTTACAACTTCTTCCCCCACCCCTCCCTTCTTCCCGGGCTCAACTCCACTCCCAAATTCTCTACCTCTTCCCCTCAGCAGCGCAGGAGAAAAGGGAATGGGGGTTAGGGTCAGTTCATCACACATTGTCTCTGCCGCACCTTCCTCCTCAGGGGGAGGACTCCTCACTCTTCCCCTGCTCCAGCGTGGGGTCCCTCCCATGGCAGACAGTTCTCCATGAACTTCTCCAATGTGGGTCCTTCCCACGGGCTGCAGGTCTTCGCAAACTGCTCCAGCGTGGGTCACTTCCACGGGGTGCGGCCCTTCAGGCACAGACTACTCCAGCATGGGTCCTCCGCGGGGTCACAAGTCCTGCCAGAAAACCTGCTCTGGCGTGGGCTCCTCTCTCCACAGATCTGCAGGTCCTGCCAGAGGCCTGCTCCAGTGCGGGCTTCCCACGGGGTCACAGCCTCCTTCGGGCACCCACCTGCTCTGCTGTGGGGTCCTCCACGGGCTGCAGGTGGATATCCGCTCCACTTTGGACTTCCCTGGGCTGCAGGGGGACAGCCTGGCTCACCATGGTCATACCCACAGGCTGCAGGGGAATCTCTGCTCCGGTGCCTGGAGCACCTCCTCCCCCTCCTTCTTCACTGACCTGGGGGTCTGCAGGGTTGGTTCTCGCACATACTCTCACTCCTCTCTCTGGCTAATTTCTATTGCGCAGGTTTTTTTCCCCTTCTTAAATATGTTATCCCAGAGGCTCTACCACTGTCACTGATGGGC
>VYZV01012491.1:86237-97005 GCA_013401275.1 Pandion haliaetus | reverse complement strand
CCCCCCCCCCCCCCCCCCCAAACTTTGCCATGCAAACCCAGTACAATATGCTAGATTTTGAGATGGGCAGCATAATCTGATGTATAGATGTGTAAGCTAGGACCTGATTTACTCTCATTTCTGGCTTGGATGCAGAGTTTGGTTATGAATAATTTTGTTCCTTTTTGCCCCTTTCTCCTTGAGTCTGCCCTGATTTCACTGTTGCATGCGTGGGTCAAGGACTAGCCTTTTTTTGTCTTTGTACTGTTCCTAATACTGTCTGAAGCTTTTAGATGAAGCCATAATATAAAATAATAAAAGACACATTATAAAACTTAATGGGAAATGAAAACATGGAGAAACAAAATAATATCTTGAAGTTTGGACTTAGGATAAGAATCAAGTATTAGACTGAGTTCCAATGCTAATAGAAAGGCTCCTGGTGAAGCAGTGGGGGGTCTGGAAAGTTTCTGGAGAAAAGGAGGCTGAGGGGAGACCTTATCGCTCTCTACAACTACCTGAAAGGAGGTTGTAGTGAGGTGGGTGCTGGTCTCTTCTATCAAGTAACTAGGATAGGACAAGAAGAAATGGCCTCAAGTTGCGGCAGGGGAGGTTTAGATTGGGTATTAGGAAAAATGTCTTTACTGAAAGGGTTGTTAGGCATTGGAACAGGCTGCCCAGGGAAGTGGTTGAGTCACCATTCCTGGAGGTATTCAAAATGCATGTAGATGAGGCACTTCATGACATGGTTTAGTGGGCATGGTTGATGGTTGGACTCGATGATCTTAAAGGTCTTCTCCAACTTAAATGATTCTATGTTTTAATCTTGGGGTGGAGGGGGGAATAAGAGTCTGAGGAGTGGAAGAGCAAAACGTGATCACAATGATCGAATTTCTCTTAAGCCATACTTGACCCTTTCATCACAACCAGCATTTTAAAAACAGTCTTAAATATTAACTTAGCTGGGACTTGATAATATGCTGTGAAAGCTTTGCAGTCTCAGAAATGCATGAGAGACCTATTGATGAATTTTATCATATAATACAGAAGCTTCCTAATTCCTCAAAATATGCTTATACAAGAAGGGGAAGCAGTGTTGCATGCAGGAAATGTCACCATGAAATAAGAACCATTAGCACAATGTCATGACACCCATCTCAGGGACAGATGGCAACTGCCACCGTGCTGCCAAGGACATTGTTCTAAAGGGTGTTGCTGAGTTCAAGAAACACACGTGGGTTCAAAGCATGTCTTTGTGGAAGTGAACAGGAAAAAGTATGATGTTGGTTAGCCAAGAGGCAGTAACCCACATTGCTGCCATTGGGGATTAGGAAACAGCATCGTCATCCTCAGAAGATGTATTTCTCAAACTCTGGAAAAGCTGAGTCCTTTCCTGAGATATGTATCTTCTCCATTCAACCTCCCTCTTTGTCTTCTCCCCAAGTTGAGAACAATCCAGGTTTTCACAGAGGAAATGACAAACAGCTATTTATATTCACCCTCTTGCTCCAATAGCCTGAGCTGTTGTTGGCCATTAGAAGTAATCTGCAGTTCCCTGAAAAAATACAAATCTACCAGAATACAACCTTTAATTCCATCTGCCTTTGAAGGACTGAGCAGCCACTGTCTAAAACTTTGCAGTTCTTTGAACTAAATGGTGTTTTGGAAGACTGCAGTTTGGAAACACTGTGGTTTGTTAGTAATATTCACTGTCCTGTGATCATCATCTGTCTGATCAAAGTAAATATTTAAGGAAAAAATACAAAAGTGAAGTACTGCCTTTCAGCTCTATAGCTCTTATTTAAAGGAAGAAAGTCAATAGATGGGAATGATTGGACTTGGCACTTAATTTTTTTTCTAGTTCATCAGTGCATTTAATTCTGTCTAAAATAAAGGAGTCTTAGAAGGATGAGACAGGTTTGCTCTTTATGGCATGAGAAAATCCAGGAGATTTTTTTTACAAAAATTGTCTGTAAAGACTATTCATTTTTATCACCATAAAGAAGGGAGGAGGTATTATGTATGTTTTAACACGGTGCAATCAATTTCTTGTCTGATGTTGGTAAAGGCAGGATTCTAAGTCTGATTGGCAGAAGAAACCCTAGGGCTAGCCACTAAAGATGGCCATTATCATTTATTAAGCAGGTGTTGAAATGAATTGGTCTTTTATCGTAATGCAGATTTACAGTGCATTAGGCAATCCATTTTTCAATTTAGTGTACTGCCTCTGATAAATTAACAGATGTCGATTGATTTTTTTTTTCCTTCAGTCCCCCTGTTTACACCTGACAGCCAGTGCTTTATAGCTGAGCAGTTATTTGAAGTTATAAACATTATAATTAGCAATTTTTTAATTAGGCTGACAATTAACAGGAGATTTGCAAAGCTGCTAATTTGACATATCATACTCTCCACAGTGTTTATGTTAACCACTACTTGAGTGAATTCAATTGAACATAACTACGGTGTCTGAAAAATCAATCTCAGAAGAACCCTTTTCCCCACTTGGCTAACATTATGGCACTTCAGGCAGAGAAGTGGGACTTCAATGAAATTTTACAATATGACAGTTCTAACAACTGAAGTTTAAACAATGTGCCAGTGTTAGGCTCAGAGATGCAATTAAACATCATGTGCCGAACACAGCTATGTTCTGGGCTCTTTTACTAATGTTAGGCTTTAAAGGTTTTATTTTTTAAGGACTAAGACCAAAAGAAAACCAACAACCACCCAACCCTAAACAACACAGAGTCTCAGCCCTGAAGATAACCTTAGTTCTTTGAGTTGAACAAAGGAAAAGAAAATACATCATTCTAGTAAGTGTCTGTGTGGTCATTGATGAAATCTGTGTAGCTTTTCCAGCAGAATTCTGCATATCCCAGTACAAACCTGGGTGGCCTTAACAGAAGTGTTACAGCAGTCTTGCTGCAGCAGGTGGGAATTTCCTGGCTCTTTCCATTAGTCTGACCTTCCTCTCAAGTGGTACAAAACGCCTTCTTTCTGATTGAATTTTCTCTGGGAGCATTATCCACTGAATGCTATTGCCAAGCCTGACACAGAGAAGGCTGGGTAGATGCAAGGCAATAAGGGGGTTAGACTACTCAGCAAGAGAGACGAGCTTGGGTATGGAAAGAGACAATGGATAAAAAGTTGCCTGCCGACACAAGGGTTAAGATAAATTAGTGGGGCAGCCTGAGAAAACATGTTTCTGGGTGGCTGCAGTTGAAAGGACCAGAAGTGATGTGTTCTTAGGTCATTTCTGTGAATTAAGATACTTAATCACATCCACTTTGTAAGGGAAACAAGGCTAGCTTTTAAATGCAAATGGACTTGATTCTGACTGAGAAAGCTCTCCTGCCTTAAAGAACATGGGTATTACCTTCTCTTATATAGGCGTTTTCTTAACTTTATTTTGGGGGGGGGGATTTGCATCAAATCATGTGCTTTCATCAGGTACCTGCTTCTTTTGAATTCTGTTTCTGAACTGGCTCCTCATTCTTTCCACTTGGTGGCTCATCTGGTAGAAGCATTATTAACCCTTAAACTAGAGCATGGTAACAATAAAAAGAAAGAAAGAAAAAAAAAAAAAAACAGCCTCTTGCACACCTTTTAAAAATCCCCCTTCTTTAATCCTCTGCAGCCATCGAAAGATGTTCACACCCCTTCCCGTATTAGTCTTTCTTCTCTGAGGTCCTCACTTGTGATGAAGGCAAGACATATCCCTAACTTGACTGGTGGTGAAGTACCAGGAGGAACCAGGATGCGCAGAAAGCACCACTCTCCAAAATACTCCCACCCTGCAGTCTCCCCACAGGAGCTCAAAAGAATGTCTAAACACATAGTTATTGAGACCTTTCATTCTACTGATACCTCTACATACCCGTGATCTCACCTGCTTCCTAAAAGCTGCGTGAGAATGAACGAGGTAAGGTACTTACTCAGATTTCACTCCAGTCCGATAGGAAGATAAAGAAAAGGGCTTATTTAAAGGGTGATCTCAATAAAGGTCTCGGGAGTTGGTTCAAAATGGCAAAATACTTTGTGTATGCCTCACTTCTGATGTAGGATTTAGCAGGCAAATAGTATCCTGCTTCAATTAAAAATATGGTCCCTGATAGTGACATGGCATTGAATTAATTTCATTTGACTAGTGAAGATTTTTACTACCTGGGAGTCTTGCATGAAGTCACTGAGGGACAGATCCTTGGCTGGTACAGATTGTCACAGGATCTGCCTCTGAAATACTCTGTTTTCTCCCACAGAGTTAATGATTTCATTTTCCATTTCCTTTCAGTGACTAAACAGACACAATTTTGGGTTCACAACCGAATATGTTTTATAACTTAGAAAACTTAAAGCCAATTTCTTTCTGGAGCAATTAGACAAAGAGTATCTTAAAATGGCTCTATCAGAGCAAATGGAGAATCGATACCAAATGAGTTATAATTAAATATGTGAAGCTGTGGTGCTAGCATCTTACTATTTTTGAGCTCAAATAGTTCTAATTAGTTACATGGATAATACCATGTTTGACATGAGGTATACTGAAGAACCCATCTACTACTTGTTTTGTGTAAAATGCTAGTTGCTCATTTCAAACAGTGAGTCAAACACTGCTGCCAAGGAGCACTATTAATGGGTGAAGTATCCAATTTTTTTTCCCCTGTGGGACCAACACCCACCCCCAAAGCAGCAATTCCTCTCTGAGAATGAGTCAGAAAAAAAGTATTTAATCATTATTAGCATTCACTGCAGAGCTCATCTTCCTTACATTGATTGGGTAGGGAAGAGAGAAAGTTCTGGATTATGAAGATGTCCTTGGGAAACTAAGAGTCAAGGAGAACTCAAGAAATTAGTAAGAGGGGCCTTTCACAGGGAAATTTTTTAAAAGGGAGAAGAGAGGGCAAAAGATTGTTTAAAACCTTGAGTTCCAACTGGATTTTCCTCATCAAACAGCTGAGATACTTGTGGTAGATGAACAGGTTTCTAGATAAGATACATACAGGTCACAACGGAATCAAGAAGAAAAAGTTCATCTCGGGAGAAGGTGGAGAGGGGGAAGGGATAAAGGTGGACCCTGAGGATAGTTATTAAGGTGGGAGAAGTTAGTTCTAGGCAATAATAAAAAGAGAAGACACCATACCTCCCTGCCAGCATGGGAGATGGGATCACTATTTGAGGAGATCCAGAGGCAGTGTAGGCTACAAGGGTGGTACACGTGGCACTGACAGGCTTCAACCCATCAGGGTAGCAAACCCTACAGCCAGGATGAAACTGCATGTCATGAGGGAAAAATCTTTGCCATAAATTCTGATAAAATGGATACTTTGGGAGAGGTACAGGAGAGGGTTAAACTCCTCAAAGCAAACTGGTTAATGCCATTATAGCCTTTTGAAACTCTTGCTGATGTCAAGAAGGCCCAGTCCCATTAGGAAAAAGGAGGCAAAGGAGACACTCTTGCTAATGAATATCCCAGAAAAGGATGTGAACAACACTCTAATTGAGAAAACTATTTATTTTGAGCTGTTTATTTAAGCACAGGAGGATTCCTAATGGAGCCATCAGACCTCCCTCATTGGCTAATAGTTTAATTAGGCCCATCTGGTGGAGGCTGTGGAGAGAACTGTCCCAGCTCTCATATTGGCAGAGAGGTAATTTGTCATCCTGTGGCCCAGTGACTGGCACGTGAACATCTCTAAAGCCAAACAGAAGCTCAGCAATCTGCCTCACATGAGAATAGCTGAGAGCTATTGGAGGCATTTGTGTGGTTCACCTTGGCATACCGAGGAGAAATGAGACTGTTGCACAGTATCCTTGAGATAACCTCAGCAGAGAAATTCAGGCAGAGTCCCTGAAAGTCAAGTCAATCTTGCTGTTGTCAGTCAAACTGAATATAGGGACAAGATTTTTCCTCCCTTTTTCCCAATATCCCCTCTTCTATGCAATCCTAATAAAACAATATGCTAAGGATGTTTTCTATTAGGTTCTGTTCAAGAGCATCTGTACTTCAGATTTCACTCCTACAAAATCTTGGAACAAAAGAATTTCCTTTTTGGGTAGGAGGAACTTCCTGATTTTAAGAAACCCTGTTTCTACAAAATGTTATCAAGTGGTGGAGCTGCAAATAAGAAACAGTGCTGCAGAGATTTCACACAACTGTAACCAGTCTGTAAGCTGAGTAGGTTGATAAAACTATGGGTTGATTCAACTAAACAAGGAAAAAAACTTCAAAACTTTAACAGCAACTGCCCTAAAAGCTGAAATCAATATTTTCTTCTCAGTCTGGTGTTACTGTTAGTATTAGCGTTCGCAGATGTTAAAACCACCACTGCCTCTTTAGAGGTAATACTTGAGAAAACATGGAAAAACATACTAAAGAAAGTTGTATCTCACATTTGTTTATCCACTAGTATTTATGTGGCACTTTCTTATTCTTCATTCTAGTATAACCCACTGCCTTTTCCAAAACCCCGAAAGCATTTAATTTGTCAAATATTTTATCAGCTTTCTTTTTAACAGGCTCCTAATGTCAGTGCTGACTAAAGTAAAGAAGCAAAAAGCTCATCCAATGCAAACATAGCAGTTTCCCTTATAAATGACACTTGAAGAGTCTGAGTAGCCTCAGAGGAGGCATCATTGCTTAAAAAAATTTGTAAGTCAATAAATCACTCAGCTTTATACATGTCAGGTACCTATCTATACCTTAAGAAGCAAAAGATGGAGACAATACAGAGATTAAAAGGAACTGATGCTTAAGAACTGAAAGCAACTGAAGTGATTGTTTGAATTAATCTCATGGGCAAACAGTCCATTGTGATCCCTTGACCAAAAAATATTAGTACCCTTAAAATTATTTTTCTGTGCCTGGCAATATTCACCGTCATTTTCTCAGTGTAAGTTAATAGTCCTTTTTTATGGTAGGATTTTTTCATGAGCAGAACTGAACTTTTTTCATTGCAGAACTGAAGTGCTGTTTGAATACCATAAACTGAGCTTGAGCAACCTGATCTAGTGAAAGGTGTCCCTGCCCGTGGCAGGAGGTTGGACTAGATGATCTTTGAAGGTCCCTTCCAACCCAAACCATTCTATGACTCTATGAAATTGGATTTTGCTGCTCTTCTCACCTTGTCTGGTTATGCATGCTGTTGCAGATGCACAGTCATGTGTTCATACTTTATACATGCTAATTCCTGTGTATAGTTCTTACAGTGGATAGACACATGTTTTAAAATTCACACAAGTGAGTTCAAAGACTTTCAGTCTGCAGTTTCAAACCTAGGAAATAATGCAGTTGACTAAAATTCTGCCAGTCTAGTTTCCCCTTTAATTAATTTTGCTTCATATGCAAGTACAAGCATCATTAGTTTGTATCATTTTTAGCAATGTCCCGAAAGAATCAGCAAGTCAGTTTTGTGCTCAGTCTGATAAACTGTCAAGGCAATTTTGCCAGCAAAGCTAACTCGCGCAGTGCAAATATTTATCAAGAGATTATCTATTCCTAAAACAAAGTCACTAATCCAGGTTGCCTCTTCCAGACATAATTCTGAACATGTATATTGAGCAAGCTAAAAGCATAGTAACAAAAAATGTTTTGCAATGTAAGAGCTTCATGATCATCTGCCGCCTTCAGCCAAATGTCTTTTGAAAGCTCGTTGTTGTGTGTCTTGCTTCATTGTGAATTCTGCTATGTTTACAAAAGTGGAGGAGACAGTGGGTAAAGCAGAAACATTTTTCTATTTATATATGCACTTGACTGGTATTAACTGGTATTTTTGACTCCTGCTGCTCAGTTTTCTCCTTACTCGCCTGTCTCACTTGTCAACACCATGTGGAACAGGTGACAGTCTTGTTCTTGTTCCTGGTATTCCATATAAAATCTGGTGTGTTCTATGTCTGAAGTGTCTAGTTTGGGATTTGTATTGGTACTTCTATGATACAAATACTTCATAATAAATGAAATGCTACTAAAATTACTCAGCATCGTGCATACTTGCTACTGGAAAAGCACAAGAGTGCCTCATGCAGTTTGCAAAACTTGGAAGTGAATTGATCTGCCATCATCTTTATGCAGGTAAAGATGATGCAGAAATGAGGCTCTGGAGGCGAAAGCAGTCTGAAGTTACAGTATAGAACTCCGTAGACGACAACAGCCACATCCCTTCCAGCTTGGGTGGTGCAGGAGTGGCTTTCCAAAGGGTGTTTTCCATGGGAGCTGCACCCCTGAGTCCTGGTGCCTCAAGGAAAGGCAAACAGGACAGGTGCCCAAGACACAGGACTGCCCAGCTGCCCACCTTGGGGGGGAGTAGAGCAGCTGCCTAACACATGCAGTGAAGGGCAAAAATGGTAGCAGGAAAACAGATTACTTTACTGTGACCCAGAGTAAAGTGCTGGATTACTCTAGTGAACTCAGGGAACCCCAAAGTAGATTAAAGGGATATTTTTCCTGTGAAGAATGAGAAAAAAAGGCATCAAAGCTTTGTTCACACTTTTTAGAAGTTTCTAACATGTTAGAAAAGGCGATTCAACAGGAAAAGGCTCAAGCTATCAATTTATCTTTGTGAGCGACTGTATAGTTATTTATCTTTTTTAATTATGCTTCAAAAGAAACATGGTGCTGCAATAAATAACATTAGGCAACAATAAAGGGAACAGCACTGAGAGCTGACTGTAACGTGTTCCCCTCACCTTCTTCATTTTAACCTCCATAAAAGTGTGGGATTTTCCATGTTGTTTGAGATACTCAAGACTGTGATATTTCTGGAAGCAAGTGAAACACAGCTGCTTGCTGATTAAGGGGATACAGGAGATGGCAGGATTACATTAGTATGATGCATGTGCTGCTAGTCAGCAACCAGCGAGTTCCCAAATTTAGTGCCAGATACACACACACGGTCGCACCTGAGCACATCTAAAAATGTGGCACTTCCATCAAAGCCTGAGCAGAGTTTATTATTGCTTGTGTACTAGAGAAAAAAACATAAAATTCCTTGATGAGGATTGGGAAAGCACTGATACCTCTTTTAAAAGAATTCCAGTAACTTGGAAGGACCTTTTTCACTTTTAACTCTCAAGACGCCGACTAGGAAGGGCATGTGAGCTGCAGTGTTTGTGTTGGGCTAGATCTTCTGCACAGTGAAAGTATTTGCAGAAATAATTAATTTTACAGGGTTTACTTTGAGAGGTTTTCACTCAGGACACTTAGGAAGAGGTTTGCTTTCCAGGTCAAGTGAATAACATCTCTCTGAAGTTTGCATCTTTCTTAAAGTTTGACACAGCCTGGGCAGTCAAATTCACTGCTCTTTCGTGTCATTTGCTGTTTGCAAGCAAATTAAAGGGAATTAGTTAAGACTTTTTCTGGTATAACTTTGGCCCTAAAGCTTTTTTGTAATCATGCTGGCAGTAATGTAACAATTTATCTTGCAGACAAGCCTAACAACAATGTCATAATTTCAAAAGCTAAACAGTCTTTCATATTTCTTTCAGCAGGAAAGAACTGTTAGGATTTTCATGTACGTTTTGCCTTTGTAAAAATAGAAGTTGGAGTGCGAAACATAGATCATCCTTCACACTCATTAGCATTTTAATGGCTTCTCAATTGTTAACAGATTTGATGTAGCTACTAGAAAGATAAGACCAGGTTGTGATTTACATCTACACTTTCCAATCCTGTAGCAGTCAGTTTTATTACGCTTTACTAAGTGTAATGTCAGGTCTCTGAAATAAATTTTCAACCCTTTGAAAAAAAAAAAATAAAGACAATGATAAAGGAAAATGCCAAAATGCCCTCTCCAATGTCTTTGCAAAATGATAATTCTGATTTGTTATTTTTGCAGAGCACAGAAAATTTTCCCCAACAGAAATAATAATTAATCATGTAATTTGAAAATGAAAGATGAATGTATTGTGCACAACTTAACCCTATATTGTAATAGCATAAAGCATCATAAACACTCCAACAGAATAATAAATACAGAGAAGTTATTTGAAGATTCATATTTTTCTGCATTTTTAACATATGACTCTGTTTTTATCAAGAACAGAGTATTTGGTTTGGTTTATTGAATAGCAAACACCCTTCTGAACATGTACAGACCATTTAGCATGTAGCTATTACACTTTACATACATTTTAAGTTCTCCAAAGCTATCAGCTCCAAAAAGAGCTGTCAAACCCAGGAACACCATGGCATTGTATTTAGAAATATTCTTAGTGTTGGGAATGATTTGAACTATCCAAATTAAACTACAGAGCACATATGAACAGAGCCTGGCTAAGTGACTCTTGCCATCTGCATATAGGCTACTGTAGCCCTATATGTCATTCATGGCATGAACCTCTGTCATGGTTTCAGCTCAGCCGGTAACAAAGCACCACGAAGCCGCTCACTCACCCCCCACCCCCTCGCCTGGCCATGTTGGGATGAGGAGAAAATACAAAGGCAGGCTCGTGGGTCGAGACAAGGACTGGGAGGGATCACTCCCCACTTATGGTCACGGGCAAAAGACAGGCTCAACTTGGGGAAGAAACAAAATCCATTTAATTTACTACAAATCAAAAACGAAACACAAGGGTATTAGGAAGGGAAACCAAACATCAGAACACCTCCCCCCACCCCTCCCACCTTCCCGGCTCAGTTCCACTCCCGATGCTTTCTACCTCCTCCCCCCGGCGGCGCAGGGGAACAGGGGATGGAGGTTGAAGTCAGCTCGCCACCCCTTGTCTCTGCCGCTCCTCTCCTCAGGGGAAGATTCCTCACTCGTCCCCTGCTCCACCGTGGGGTCCCTCCCAC
>VYZV01012491.1:45279-85888 GCA_013401275.1 Pandion haliaetus | reverse complement strand
GGGTCCGACATTTTGGCGCCAGGGGACCTTCTAGTAGCTTCTTAAAGGGGCCGCCTCTGCAGCCCCCCTCCCCTGCCACCAAGGAAAACCGCGCCACACAAACCCATAACACCCTCTTCTTTCCCTGCCCTTCAAGACAGGGCTGAACCTAACCCTGAATGTAATACAGGTGTTTAGGATCTAAACACCAGCAATATGTATTTGACATGCCTCTCTGATTTGACTCCTTTGCAGTCCAGCACTTGTTGCCGAATAGTTATACGTCCTGCAGCATCAGAGCAAGCCAGAATCCAGACCATCACCAGGATCACCAGAAGGTCAAACAGAATGTTTGTTGTTGGCAGGGGTATTATTACTGACATAGCTGAAACAGAGTCAGGACTCTCGAAAGAAAGATTCCTCTGTTCAGAGAAATTATTATGTCCCTCCAATATGGCAAACAACATTTTGGTGTTTTTTTATTTGGAATTTTCCATTTTATGTACCATCTCCCTCTAGGCAAGTGTCCACAGAGAATATTGATGGGGAACTAGACACCACTGGCATTTTGCCATAGGATGTTAATCTACTATCCTGTGCTGGCTGTGTTATGGTCTAGAAAGTCTCCAGGCTGAATTTTCAGGTGTGCTGATTCATGTTTCATGACTTTTGGTGGACTGGAGGGAAAAGTTTTGATTGCTATTTTTAAAAGAAAGAAAATAGTCTGGAAAGTTCCCTTGCATGGCTTGTCCAGTAGGCTGATGATCTAATGGCTCTTTTGCATGTGAAGATTTGCTAATCTTCCTCAAACTAGGAGAGTGACCTCAATGCATTGGGCTAGATATTTCAATATCGACTGCAACTGTCTGAGGACAGCCTTTATGTCCTGCTGTGTTAACCCGTGCTTTGAACCAGAGTATCTAAACTTTCTGGACTTCTAGATCATCGGGCTGGTGTTACTACCTCTCCTGTATTGGGGAGGAAGAGGAGAGGGGGGCAAGAAATGAGTCGGGCAGCTTTTCTCAGACAGGGCATAGCTTGAGATGATAGTTGCACAGTGCTGTTAGAAACTGCCTTGAATGCACTTTTCATCACATGGCAAATTAGATCTCTTCCTGTCAGAAAGTTAGACTCTAAAAATGTTAAATGTCTGTGGCAGAGATTTCCAACTGCCAACAAAAGGCTCGCTTTCATGAGGAAAATAATTTAAAATGCTTCTGAGTCATTGTGAAAAATACGGGCCATGACTGTGTCTGCAAAACCCCATTGAGCTAAGACACCGAAGACAAGAAAAATTGCATTCATACCACTGTGATCATCATCTGTCCATTCAGCGCGGTGCTCTCCAGAAAAAGACAAAGCTGGAGTGACAGCTCAAGGAGCAGCCTGTGCCTTTCTGTGTCACTGCTTGTGCTAACCTGTGGCACCACATGGGAGGAGGGTGGGTAGAGGAGTGTGAGAAAGGAAACCCTCTGTGCAGGTTTCTTTTTCCTCCTCTCTTTTCTTCATCCCTGAAGTCTTGATGTAAACTTGCTGTGATAGATGCAGGTGGCTAAAAATAGTGTGGGTTTTATGTACCATACAAGCAAATGAATAATTTTCTGCTGTAAGCAAGATGCCAAGGGACAGCAAAAACCTGATGGTAATGGCAGGTAAGGTACAATGATGGAGTGCAGCTTCCAGCCCACTAAATCAGTGGCAGAGTACTTGGCACATTTGCCAATGCTGCTGCAGCCGGACAAAAGCCCCAGGGAAACGCTCCCTGCATTTAAAAATTATGCTTGAGATATACATGTTTTATACTAGGAGTTTGATGATTTATCCTTGCAGCATAGGAACCCTGCAGTAACAAGTGATACTTCTTGTTATATTACTTGTTGCAGCTCCTGCCTCCTGGATTTTCAGATTCTCTGCTTCTAGCCAAGAGTATACCATATATATCTCCCCACAAGTGTAATTGTCTTGTGGCATGAAAGTTTAAAAATTACAGTAAATGCTGGACAGAATCTAGGAGTAAACCATCACAATCAGTTCAGATTTTCCTGGTTGCACAGCTCATATCATCAGCACTACATCTGGAAGTTACTTCATACAATTACAGCAGATGAGACAGTTCTTATGTATAGGATTGTGCTCTGATTTTTGGACAAGTAGGAAATCCACTATAAAGATTCCCATTTTGACACTTTGGTGAGTATAAATCTCATTATTATTTAGTGCCCTAATGCCATACTGACTATTACTGGGAGAGGTTTCTATCATCTGGAATGAAATCCTGATCCTTTTGAAGTCAAACGGCAAAATTCCCATTGACTTCAGTACGACACATTTAACTCCCAGAGCTGTGCAAGATCGTAAGTCACCTGCTGCTAGCCAGATCCTTCAGCAGTGGGTATTTTTATCAAGCCGACCTCATTTATGGAGTTGCCTCAGAAAGTCTGCTTAGAGTCAGAGAAGATACAACTGGAATAAAGCAGGTGCCTTCCTAATTGGAAAGTGGGGGAGACTGAGTTTTACAAGAAGTATTTAGTGCTAAATAAGGAATAGAATTGTTTCCCTGGGGAGCTTGAAATCCTTTTTAAAATTTTATAGCTTCCTGTTTCTTTGCCTTTGGTTCCCACTGCCAGATGGAACATTTCATGTCCCAGAAGGATGCACTTTGGTATCCTCACCAGGCTTGCTGCACAAGGGACAACGGAGGGAGCAGCCAGGAAGCAAGCCTGCTATTTGAGGGGTCGTGGCAGCAAGCCTGCTATTTGAGGGGTCGTGGCAGTGATGCTGCTTGTGGGGTGCAAAGAGGCAATGCAGAACAGGGTGTCTGGCCCCTCCTGTGCTCAGTATTGTTAATTGTATGGCGAAGCATGTCTGAATTTCTGAACTGAGTAATGGGCTGTGAATTGCGTCCCCACTGCAGCAGCATGATCTAAGACGTATAAATTTTCTATTCGGCATGTTTGTTTCTCTCACCATCACAAGAAAAAACAGATTTGGAAGGATGCTTAGATCCTTTCCTCTGGGTGATGAATGCAGTCTATAGCCACACTCTCCATTATGCAAATATTTTAGATAAATCTTCCTTCCCTCCACTTCCCTTTTTAAATGTGCTATTGTGAACAAAAGACCCAGTGCTGTTGCAAGGACTAATATTAGATTGTTCACATCATTAGTTTAAATGAGATTACGATTATACCATCTGTGTTCGGTTGTACTCCATTCAAACCTTGTCATTCCCTTGGCCAAACTCAACATCTTTTGGGGTGTTTCTTTGAACACCATTTATCTGTGTTTCCAGCCTATTCAAATACACCTCACTGCCTGTAATGGCTGCATTTAATTTCCTTTACTTAAACATTGCTGATTTGCTGGGTGTCTATGACAGATTTCCTGTTCCACATTATTAGTATTTAGACTTGCACCTTTTTAAAATCAGATGTCAAATTAACCTCATGTTGCTCTTTTTCCCAAGCATTCCTCACTTGCTAGAATACCCTGGAAATTAGCTAATTTTCTCTCACGCCTGACATTGGCAGCCAGATATGAAAGCCAATTTCACCAACTGACAGTGTTCACCATCCAGTTGTTGGCACTGCTGAGCACATGTGGGACACAAACCAGAAGCCCCCTGGTCCCCTGGCAGCAGATCTGTTGATAGCTGTGAAAGGGAGCCATGTTCTATGTCAGAGAGCTGAGCTTCTGTGAGCTGGAAGCAGCTCTTCCCACATCTCCCCCTACCATGACAATGTGCTGCTTGGCACACCGATGGTCCCAGGACTGGCTGACACCCGACTGCCTGTGCAGTACTTGCTCTCCTGGTGAGATTTGGCTGAAGTCTGTGTTGCTCTTTAGTTCTTAACTTTAGTCAAAGTCCTCCCAGTCTGACTGATATCCCTCCAACTTTTATATATACTTGGACATTTCCAGCAGTGTCTCCAGTTTTTATGTTAAAGTTTGCATTTGGTGATGTTTGCCTGTCGTAGAAGTCAACCCCATGCCCTGGCTGCATTTAGCAGCTGTGCTGGTGGCAATTCTCCACTGCCATGTCCTTCCTCAAATCCCTTCTCAAGATGGGTGAAGGTTGCCAAGCATGGCACGCCTGGCAGCTCCCTTGTGTTCTGCATCTCAATTCCCACTCATCTGACAGAGTACCGGAGAGGTCACGGGTGTTTGTCCTTTGGCTGCCAGAGGCGGCTCTGGTGCCCGGTGATTAGGCAGCTGGGCCTTCCTTTCCCCTGCTCATCTGCCTCTTGTCTGAAGTACTTGCAGGGACAAATAAGAGGCTTAGGGAGAGCATGCTGAGATGCAGCTATAGGAAGAAAGAGTCACTGAACCAGCCCTTTCCATTTTATTTAAACCAGCTGCAGCCACATGAGCTACCTGCCAGCTGTCCCCTATCCTCCAAAAGAATTTAAGTTGAGGGCAGACTGTGACATGTTCTGCATAATTTCTGTCATCAAAAGTAGAACTTTTGATTGCAGAAGACTGCATCCAGGATAAGGTTACAGTCATGGCAGATTACTTATAACATGTAATACAGATCATTGAATTTGCGTAAAATTGCACAGGGAGGACAGCGCAACTTGGCTGCTCTGAACAAGGTATGTTCAGAGAACAAAAGTAGTCCCATTTACATGCGAGTGCGCAGGAGTTATTTCTTCTTCTGATTCTGTCTTTCATTTGTTTCCTTATTAGAGGACTATCAGTTCAGTGTAAGGACTTTATTTTATGTGTATTCCATGGCTCTGTGTGTTGTGAAGTCTTAAGGAATAGCAATAACCATACAACACAAAGTTGCAACACATCATGCGCACAGTGTGCAACACAAATCTTTTATTAAAGGGAGATGAAAGATGGCCAGAGTTAAAGTACTGACCTGGCTCTCAGGAGAGCTGAAAAATTCCCTGAGGTCTATGTCATCCCTCCTCAGCATTTTCCATTTCCCATATATAAAACAGAAATATTAATTCCTTTCTGAATGCCCTAAATATTTAAACTGTAAGTTCTGTATAGCATATATATACTCAGTACTTAGTTCAGCTGACTGCAGTCTTTTACAAGGCCCCTAGATGCTACTAAAATTTAAATTATGAGTCAGTAACTTTGCAATATTTTCTGTCACATTCACCAAAGATCATCCTACCGAGGCTTGGAGTGCCATGTGTTGATTAGACAAGATTTTAAATGTATGCTTAAAGTGTCAAAGACAAAACCCACCAATTGACATGGTTTTAATAAAATGTATACCAAGTAAAAACAGTAAAAAAAGGTAGTCAGCGTTTGGCTACATCCATATTTTAAATATAAAGAGAATTTGGAAGATGAGTACAGGACCCTGAGCTTTAATTTATTACAGCTTTTGGATAGACCACTATTAAAGTTGGCTTGTTAATTCAGATATATCTAAGCAGCATTTCTGTTTTTACATGAACATTTTACCGACCTACATGCTTAGAAAACTATATTACTCTCCAAAATGTTGGACTTTTTCTTATTTTCTAAGTATGAAACCCATATTTTAAGCTGCTTTCCTATGTTGTAATGTAGTTTCTGCATAATTCTTGCCTTTCTAAATTATTAGAAATTTGTTCATTTTTTCTGTTTAGCTTCAAGTTTAACATAGTCCTTTGAGAACAGTAATGGCAGCTAATGAAACTTGTGAAGACAGTCTTCTGCTGTTTCAAAGTGCACGTATAGCAAGGAGTGGAAAGCTAAGATTCCCTTATCCTGTTTATGACCTGACTCCAAATGATACCACTGCTGGAGAGAAGGTAATTTAATGCCCATTATTACTATACAGTCCTGCACCTCCTTTGAAGCTGTCAGCTTCAAAATCAACTCCAGTCATGTATGTTCATTTGCCAAGCTTTTTATCAAAGCATGACGCAGAGCTGCTTCCTAAACAACTTTCCTTTCTCGCGCAACCAAATTAACCACTTTCTCCTCATCTAACCAAAGGGAGAGGTACTTGCAGGTCCAGGCGTATATAGTAACTGCTGAAACATGGCATAAAGAGAAGGAACATGCTAATTAGTTTACTGAGGCACTGTAAAAGGATTTGCTTCCCTTATAGAGTGTGCAACATGGTTGGCATGTTAATTCAATTGTAAAGTAAATTATTTAAACTAATAAATCATTAACTTCACATTTTAGTGAAGTACTTCATTACGATGCAGAAACATGGAAATTTGATGCATTTATGAAAGTACAAGACAATGTTCAGGTTGTTTGTGAAGTGCCAGGTTTGGCTTCTCCTGTGCCTGAAGTCAGACGAGTAGATTCTCAGCTGTGGGGTCGATATGATCTACAGGTGTCCTCCAGCCTAGTTCCTTCATCTGCTGACCTTGGTACCTGATGTATGGGCACGTCACTCAGCACTTGGCAGCAGAGAGGCTGGAGTACTTGTAAAGGTTTTACAAGCTATGAGGGAATTTGGTATTTGAAATAATTTCTTTGTGGAAGGACACAGGGGAACACTTTATGACCCTTCACTTTGTTTATAAGCTGAGCCTTCCCTGTGAGTTTGATCTGCTCTCCCTTCCCTGTTTCTCAGCTATGATGAACATGATGCTAATTCTGTCTGCATGGAGCTATTTCTGTTGGATACCATTTTGTGCTCTGCAGCAGTCCCTTGCTCCTTCGGGCCAGCAATGGCCAAGTACATCTAGAACATGGTCCTTGATGGCTTGTTATCAGGGAATACAGGCATTTTTCATTAGTAGGTGGCAAAAAAAAAATTGAGAAAGACTGTGGCATACCTTAATTGTATTTTTTACAAGGAAATGATGCAATCCTAACGCCACCCCAGCAAAGTCCATTAAATGCCTGAGAGAGTCAGAAAGTCACCAATGGCCATGGATGAACCAGCTGGCCAGCAGGTTAGGAGAGATGGCACAGCAAGAGGGAAATGAAGACTTTGCCCATTTCTGGATCTCTGATTTAATCTTTAAGTCAAAAGGGCAGAGGAGGCGGAAGAAAAACAATGTGAAAATTAAGGAAGGGATCCTCACAGGTCCTGTTACCTTTCCACTCTGGTTTCTCCTCCACCTGAATAAAAGCACACAGGCTAATCCATATAGAAAACACCTTCTATGTAATGCAGTAAAATCAGTATATATCTTTGGCTGGTTTCTTGGTGGCTTCAGAGATTAAATAAGTGTCAAGAGGTCAGGGAACTTTCCTGTGATAGTGAAAGACAGAGGAACATGGCATCTCTAAGGATTTGGACTTCTAATTGCAAATTACCTTGAATATTAGCAAAGCTAAGATTCATGCAGCAGATTTCCATCATTTGTATATAGACTTATACCAACTGTACCTCAAGGAGGATTGTCTCTTCATATGAAATCCTGGAAGAGATGGGGCTGACTTTCTAATTGCTAAACAGAAGGAGAAGGACGCCTATTGTTAATATTTACCAAAAATGTTATTAAATCCCCAGTGCTACAAGCAGCAAAATCTTGTAACTGATCCATGGAAGTGAGGTGAATTCTGGAATCCTTCATACCAGTTTCAAATATTTGACAGCAAGTTTCATTAATGTATATATTCATGCTGTGCAAAGAGATAATGAAATTAATCTCCATAGAAACATCATAGGACAGTAGCATTCTTTGTGTGGGGGGGATTGGTATGCAACTATTGATAATAAAGCAGTGTTAAAATATGATAAGAGGTGGCCCTAGAAAACCAGAATAAAAAGAAAGTACTTAGGATGCTTTGAAAAGCAACTGTGGTATCAGGGAAAAGTGTGTGTCCTGTTCTGACTATACACCAAACTCTAGGTGAAAATGTATGCAACACTTGGAAATCATACACAGGGAACTCCACTACAGTCAGTTTTTAATTATAGTTGCCAATAGCTTGCAAATTTTTACATCTTATAAAGAAGTTACTTTCATAGAAAGCCCACATAGTTAGGCTGCAAGTATTGGATTGCCTCACAGGTAGAACCAAGCAGTCCTGAACAGACAGCTTGGTACTCAAAATGTCAGTGTGCCCAAACTGCACCATTCAGATCAGTGCGACACTGCATGCTGTAAGTAAATGTTGCCTTGAATCCAGACTTTCAAGACAGCCTTGTGACTATTTGGGTTTTTAAAATTAGCATTTCTTACCTAAGCACTGCATTTTAGTACTTCTGTAGGAGCACAGGATGTATTTTGATCTGTGCCAACCTGTTACCTCTTACAGAAGTGGCTCCATCCCTGCCTGTTGATACTATAAATTAAGCATTACTGGATGTGTTAAGTAAACTCCACATTTCTGAAGAGAGTTGCTGCCTACATCTGAATCATCACTGAGGATCATTTTAGTGAGCCCTGAGCTCTGGCTGCCATATGGGAGATGCCTTGGTCAATGGAGTCCAGTAGTATCACAGAAAGGAAAGAACCAGCTTTTTGAAAACATGATGGAGTATATGGGAACATATGTCGAGGTTTAAGTTAGAATATAAATCTTAAGCCAATCTGCCCTGCTTAAAAATTTGATCTGCCTAAATTACTGGGAGGAAGAGGGAAACAAGAATACCATTAAAATAAAATCCTGCAGTATTATCAATAGCAAGCCTACTGCATTTCAGAAATGTGTTAGTTGCAGTTAATGTGCAGTGGGTGCTAAAGAAATATTTATCTTTCAAGGATTTAAATTAAAATTGGCTTCTATAAATACCAATTGGTTTCCTTAAATGCATCCAACTGTGACAAAGAACTGGTTGGAGGAGAAATAAATCAGAAGGAATTAATATGCATTTGTTTTGAGAAGTGACTACTGATTTCAGTGAAAAGCCATAACGGGTTGAATAAAAGTGGTAAATATTTGCTCATTTATTTAAACCATATTCTTTCCATATATCAGTATTGGTTCCACTGTTAATGAAATGAATTCAATTAATGGGTTCAGCAAAACCATATCAATTAGAAAAATTAAACTGGCAACAGTAGTGGTGACACCTAAGTCTTTGATGCAAAAAGAATAATCCCATTGAAGTTGATAAAATAAGCACAGAATTGATCCCAGGTACTGGACTGAATATAAATGAATTGAGGAGATATCCTGGATGTACAGTTTGAGCATGTTTATACTGTATTGTACATAATTGTGAGGAGCAATTAAGCATGGTACTTGATTGAGCATGGCTGTAACTGTTAATACAAGTGTAGCTGTTCTTTGACAAATCCAGCTGGGAGATGCAGGAGTTTGGGAATCTGGGATCACATGCATTGGAAAAAGAAAAGTGGAAAATCAAGGCATTTAAGGAAGGTCAGAATTACACAGCAAGGCATGTTCATGTAATGATTTGCCATATTACTATATTGTTTCTTTTATGTAGTTTTAAACCTGTGCATAGCTTTTGGTGCATTAGGCAGTGGGGGGTTTTGTGACTTAATAGAGACATAACCAAAGTATATTACAGAGCCAAAGATTTAATAGAAAGAGGAGATGATCCTCTGTGTGACCTTCCTGCTCTTGTCCTCTTCTAGGCTCGAGAAACTATAGCTGTGATTGAGGCAAGGCCACACTGAGGAGTGCCCTGTGCAGATGGGTACCTTCCTGTCACTGCCTGAGCGTGACTTGCTCCAGTCATGTTTCCTTTGGGCATAGTAAGGAGCTCACAGTAAAGTTCAGGCAGTACATAAACCTGTTGGAATGGTGCTGTCAAATTCAGGAAATGCCATATTCATCCATACAGTGTAGGTAGCTCAAAGAGCTGATGGGGAGGGTGATTAAATACATTTGTTCTCATTCTCCAAGCTCAGTTCCATATTTCTAGAGCTGCATCCCCCCCGGTCACAAACTTCCAATCCCAATTCTCACTTTGGTGGAGTATTTGCAATGAGATTTTTAGGTAGCAAAGGAAAACATTAAAAGGGATACATTTTTCTCAAGCTGGGGACCTTTCCTGTTTTGTTTCAATTTCCATATGTGCTGCATAAAGAAAGGACCATGGGATAATTTTTTTAGGAACAAGACATTCTGATTTTGTTGTCTCTTGTCTCAGCGGAGTTCTAAAGTGCATTTTATATGTTTGAGACCATTTCCCCCCACAAAAAAAGTACCTGATTTGTCTACTCTTATTTTTTAACATAATTCCTATGCTGGGATTTTACCCAGTTAAACCAGTAGATCCATTCTTGAGCAGATGAAACTGTCAGAGATGCAAAGATATTCACAGGCAATAGTTTCATTTAGTGCACCAGTATGGCACAAATGTCTACAATCTTACCCCAGGTGAGGAGCAGGTCATAGAGTTTGCCTTGTAATAAACTTTTTTCTGTTACCACATCACTTTTCCCTAGCCTAGCCTCTCCTTGCTTCCAAAGTAATAAAATAACTGAGCAGCTATTAGTGAAGTACAAGTATATATATTTGAACCAGGGTCTCTTCTCATACCAAGAAGAGATGTTGATCTGTTCTGTAACATCTTCTTTTCCAGTTGGCTACGCAGAATGTACTGCTGGTTTGGTTCACTAATGATTTTATAATGTATTTTAATCTGACAAAACAATTGCCTAGATCATTCTTACAGATATATTTCTTAAAAGCCAAATAAATATCTCTAGTAGTACCACATCATCTAAATGTAATTGGAGGAAGCCACAGGCTTCCTACCTGCATTAATCAACTGTAGATGAGCTTAATTAATCTCTCAGATCTAAATGGAGAATGAGAAATGAGAGCTATTTGTTTGAAAGCCAGTATAGCAAGCTTTGAAAACATAAGAGCTGTCCTGTTTACAGGTAAGGATGCGTAATGATTGGTGTCTTGCTTAAAAACTGTTCATCTCTGTGAAGGAAACACAGTCAAACACTTGGGGCTTGATTTTGTTCCAAAACATAATTTCTCTCCGAAGACAGAACTTCCCTAAAGCTCAGCTGTGTGTATGAGGGTCCATCACTAATACCTCACAGTACTTATCTTCTTCACTAACTCTTCATCACTTATTTCCTAGGAGAGTAAAAAGTATATGTGTCATTTTTATTAATATTTTATCAAATTTGTACGTGCTAAAAGAGGTAGAATAATAACAGGATACCCAACTACAGTCTCCTTTTAGGCTGCCCAATTTTGCAATAGCTCTATTACAATTTGGGTGGCTGAGGTGATGCTTAAATAGAAATAGCCATCATAAGTGAAATTCAGGTGGAAGTAACAAAGTATGTTGATAACAGGATTTATGCTTTAAGTGTAAGACAAGCAAGTACACCTTTTCATAACATTTTACATTTCTCTCATATTTTGTTTGGGGGTTAATCTGCCAAACACTGTTACACAGCAGGCAATCTCAAATTCAGGAAAGGGAGCTTTTGTCTTCTTCATCTTCTTCCTGACAGAGTTGGTAGCTTCCCTATGCTAGCAGATTCGTGAAAATTAAATCCAGGGGAATCATTATTTTGTCCAGTCCAACCAGTCTATTACAAAGTATTAAATCTCGTGGACTCTGTTGAGCTCTGTAATTTGTGCTTTTCAGCAAGGCCTCTACAGTCGCTTGGAAGAGATACAAAAACGGAAAACCCACCACTTCCTTTAATAATTTTTTCCAGCAGTTAGTCACCCTCACTGTTGCAAATTTGTGCTTTATTCCTAATTAGAACTTGTCTGGCATCAATTTCCAGCCAGTGGTGTTGCTGGACACAGAGGTGGATGCCTCCTAGGTCTTTCACTCTTTCTGTCACATAATTGATTTTTCATGAACAGCACAAAGTAAGGTGAAATTAGTCCAGCAAAGCAATAGAAGACATGTTGGATCAGGAAGCCTTCCTGCGAGATATGAAGGTAATTTTTTATCCTATTTATTCTAATATTTTATTGAGTTTTGCATCAGGTTAGTGGATACTCTTTAACTGTGACTTCCTCTGAGGCAGCACATTGTTGATGCTAATACTGAGAAAATATATTAATCATTTGGCCTCTGGCACACTCTGCTCTCAGTCTCTCCCTAGCACATTCTCCCATTTCTCAACAGGATGGTAATCGACATGCAATTTCGCTATCTCGCTGATGGTTCAGACATGCGTAATCCAGATCGCTGTTCCACAAACGTGTGCTTGTAAAACTGGTGCCTCTGGATTGCTTAGGGCTCCTCTGCATGTAGGTACATGTCCCTTGAACATGTAATCTCATTGTATAGACATAGGGATGCGTATGCAGATGCTCTCAGGCACTACACGTTGTTTAGATAATAGCATTAGTTGATAGCAGGAATTGATTTACAAGGTCTCTTGATGTTTTCATTAAATGGACCATTTATGCACTTTATTTATTTTTAAATATTTGCTCTTTAGGTGTAATTGTAGTTCTTCCCATATTGAACTGACTGGAGTTTTATAGGTCAAACCCCAAGGAATAAAAATGAAACACAAGTTCCACCAGTTTTGATGGTAATTTGGTAACTAACTGTACCCCGTGCATTCCTGTACACCTAAGAAATCCAAACTGACTGAAAGTCTCTCAAGCATTTTTCTGGAGAGAGGCCAGTGGGGCTGTAAATTTGA
This sequence comes from Pandion haliaetus, assembly GCA_013401275.1. Lineage (NCBI taxonomy): Eukaryota > Metazoa > Chordata > Aves > Accipitriformes > Pandionidae > Pandion > Pandion haliaetus. The sequence continues at coordinate 73,421 of VYZV01012491.1, read as the reverse complement.
TCATGACAGATTCCCTGGTCCAGGATGCAGTTTGTGGTCAAAAGGATCTAGTGATGGCATCCTAGAATGGGCAAGCGCCAGTTACTCAGATTTTGTGCATCCCACATATTCCAGCCTTGGTTCTTACCCTCTCACACCCAGAGTATGTGTTCCAGCAATCTCAATGTGGAGTCTATTTCTTTCAGCTATTAGATCTGTTCCACTCAGTTTAAATAAAGGTCCTAACTCTAGAAATGCTGGCGTGTCAGAAATTGGTTTAATTCTGAAAAAGAAGAGAGCCTATTTCAACCTTTCCTGCAGATCAGCATTAAAGGAAAATCTTGTTTTGGAAAATTTCAGGAGAAGTAGATTTAAAAGGATTGTTAAAAATTTTTTTTTTCTCATTTTTAGATTCATTCCTTTATTAGGACTGTTACCTAAATTTAATCTTGCTTTTAATTATCAGACATAATTACTGATAGAGATTACTACAGGGTATAGCAGCCCATTATTGCTGTTGCACATTGCACAGCAGTCTTGCATGTCTTTCCAATGACTGCACCATAGATAAAACTTTTAAGTTTGACCATTATAAACAGAAGAACATCAGCAGAAAAGAATCCGTTGCATGTGTTCTGGTGAAGTTAATGTTAACTTTGAAGTACTGGCATAATATAGTGAGTGGCAGACCTTATATCAGCAGGCAGCCCCTTTTCTTCTAGTTTGGTAACATGGTATTTTCTCCCCTATGAAAAGATTGTTAATATCATGCCCATCTCCTTAATAATAATAAAAAAATAATAACATGGGGTGGGATTTTTCTTCCAAGTCATGAAGGATATGCTAACAAAAATTTGATCAACATATCCATTCCAAAAAACTTGGAATCTGAACACAACCCTTTTTATCTTCTCACTTGCCTTATGTGCCAGAGGGTATTGCTCTGTGTGTGGGTGAATGAAAAAAAAAGTTTCCGTGAAGCCTAGATAGGATGCCAAATGTCAGTGCTGTCTTGGAAGCACCTTTATTATCAGTGATAGCTTGTCTAGTCTCAGATAAAGCAAAATTATTCAAAATATCTTAATAAAACTATCTGTTTGTCTTTCTGCTGCTAAATGGCATCTTATTGATTTCTTCACTGTGCTGTTACAGTAGCAGAATTTGAAATGTTTTGAAAACATCCCTTAGAGCCACACAACAATAATTAACAGCATAGCAAGTGCTGAGCAGCAAGTAGCTGATAATGACAGAGTCGAATGTCGACTGAATGCAATTAATCATGGATACTACCCACGGAGCTTTGGATTTATACTGAGTTATTATAAAGCACTGATGAGGTCCCCTCTCGATCTTTCACAATGTATGTATTAAGAGTATCTCTTCACCATAAGCAGAAGAAAGCAGAAGGAATGCTTTGAGACTTGTATTTCTTAATATGTTTACTATCACTCCATTATGCAGTTAGTGGCTGGTATTCTCCTAGGAAGGCAGTATCATAAAGGAGCAGGAGCAGTTCATGCCTCTAATCTTTCCAGCAGACAAGACAACAGGCAATATATATGCACAGTCCCAAAGTGGCAAATAAGTGCCAGTGTTTTGATACAGGATACCTTTACGCAACCTAAAAATATTTCATTGCCCAGCTTTGCTTAGGGTAAGCAACCATGATCAGCGCTGTGTGCATACCAGTGGCTTCATAATTCATATAGAATTGTATTCATTCTTTTCCTTTTCTGTTGTTCCTGCCATCATGTTCCACTTGATCAATCCACTCTAATAGCTGTTTGGCACTTGACAAGTGACTAGACTCTTAACCCTGAAATGAGTTCAGAGCAAGTAAAAAGGCACAGGAGTTTGTCATGTTGCAACACACTTTCAGTCAGACCTGAAACTCTCTGTGGATGAGTAAAGAGGATCTCAATATTTAGAATTGTATGTCTCCAAACTCGATTCAAACACAACTCACGGTCTCACCTAATCCCCAAGAAAGGAAACAAGAGGGAATAGTGACTTTTAAACTGAAGGATCTTAGGTATGCATTCCTAGTCCTTAAGGAATTCATGGTGGAAAGACCACCCATATCTCCTCCTCTGTGTACAAAAGAAAAGTCTGCTTTAACTTCAAAATTGAATCTGAAGGAATAACTCTACTGGTAGTCAAGGCATCTGGCTCATGAAAGGTGTGGTTATTGGCAACCTGGTCAAAAGTCTCAAAGACACTCTTAAATGTTTTACTGAATATGGGAGATGAAATATACTGCTTGATTCTTACTGCTCCCTGTTGATCACCAACCAATTCAGGAGTGAAAGTCTGCTGATGAAAGCAAATCATCTTCAAGGACATTGTTGTGGTTTAACCCCAGCCAGCGACTAAGCCCCATGCAGCTGCTCGCTCACTCCCCGCCAGTGGGATGGGGGCGAGAATTGGAAGAGCAAAAGTAAGAAAACTTGTGGGTTGAGATAAAGACAGTTTAATAGGTAAAGCAAAAGCTGTACACACAAGCAAAGCAAAACAAGGAATTCATTCACTACTCCCCATCGGCAGGCCGTGTTCAACCATCTCCAGGAAAGCAGGGCTCCATCACACGTAATGGTGACTTGGGAAGACAAATGCCATCACTCCGAATGTCCCCCCTTCCTTCTTCTTCCCCCACTTTTATATGCTGAACATGACATCATACGGTATGGAATATCCCTTTGGTCATTTGGGGTCAGCTGTCCCAGCTGTGTCCCCTCCCAACTTCTTGTGCCCCCCCCAGTCTCCTCGCTGGTGGGGTGGGGTGAGGAGCAGAAAAGGCCTTGGCTCTGTATAAGCACTGCTCAGCAAACCAGCACAACTTGCAAGCAAAAACACAGCAACAAAATACTTAGAAGATAATGTGGCCAAAAGAGTGAATAACGATTGTTGATATAGGTGGAAGGATTCTTCGAGACTGACTCTGAAGCTTGGCTCTCTAAACACCGTTGGTGCCAAAGACACAGCTACAGAATCAGATCCCTTTCTTGTTGCTGCCATCCACTCCTTTTTAGAGTTCACAGCAAGCCTGTAGAGCATATGGACATAAAATGTTACCTAAGATGAAGGCTTAATTGGCTTCCATACTGACCTGTGAAAACCTCCACTGAAGTGATGTGGTTTTTATTAATTTTGGAGAACATGAAGTGAGAGTTCTTAAACTGGAAAGGATGTAAGTTTCTGGGGTTCAGGCAAAAAGCAGTATTAAACTGAGGGAACGGGAAGGAAAATTCCCATGCGGCCAGACTGTTCCTCAGCTGAATTTCCTCAGAACTGGAGTGTATGATATGAACAGTTGTTTTCAGTAGGGTATTACATGATATGCAACTTTTGTCTAACTTTCTGAGGTAACTCCTATGTCCTGAAGGTATTTCATAAGAAAAGTCAAGAAGAAAGCACAAAATGTGATTGACAATATTTCACTCTATCTGTAAATAATACTGTTGTGGTTTGTTTGGTTTTTTTTTCTTTTAAGCCATTCCTCCATAATGCTTTGGAGACTGATAGATGGACACTGCTTTTCTGATACTTTGCTTTAAGTGAAGTGTGATTCCCTTGTGCCTGATTTCCACAGATAAATAGAAAAATGCAACTCACTGGAAATCCAATTTTCAGACAAGACATAAAAATTCAGAGCATGGTTGGTAATTACAAAGTCTACATAACTTTCCACAGAAGTATAAAGTCCTTATTCCAATATCTTAATCACCTTGTATTCACGAGTTTTCAGTATTCCTACATATTCCAGTTGATTTCTTTTAATAATGTCTTTCTGATTAGAATGCTCTTTTTGCAAACATGAAAAAAAAAGGAAGTAGTTTGTGGGGAAAATATCATATGACAATAAATGAAGAAGTAGAATAAAAAAACAAGCAGTGAAGAAGCCTGAAAAATGGTTCCTTGGTTGACTTTCTGGAGTTGTCTTCACAAGTTCATTTTCTGCCTGTCAGTGAAATGGACAGGAGTGTTCCAGTTAGGCAGCTCAGAAACCAAAAAATATTATTTTGTTTTCCCAGAAAAATAATCTTTTGAAAAATCCTCTGTGCCCCATAAAATAAATAAATAATAAGCAAAACCAATAGAAGTCAGCAAAATAATTAATCACTGGGTTTTGAGTATGGGGAATTTTTAATTATGCAGGGTTGGGGTTTTTTTTCAAGGATGGTATTTGTCATGTGTCATTCTAGTTTAATTAAAGTAGAAGACATCTTTAAAGCCAAAGATATCTGGAAGCTGAAATGATCATTTTCTTTCCTATCACCTACCTTTTTCTGTAGTCTTCTTTTTTTTCTAAAGCTGGAATTCAGTGCAACACTCCTGAAAACAGGAGGACTATCCAGGCATTTTTTCTTTCATGTGTATCTTTTTGATTTTACTCCTAACTGGACTAAAATCAGTTAGTTTTGCCATCGCTATTAGTGGAAGCACTACTGAGAGGTTTTTGTCGGCTCAAATGTCTATCTATCTAACATCAACATAGGATTCATATTTTTCCCTTGTTTGCATATCAAAAAAGTATAAAGAGAGATCTGCTTGTTCAAGACAAGGAGTTACAAAGTGTCAGTGACATATTAGTTATACAATCTGTTTATTTTCTGCCTTATCACTTATTATCAGTACTTATTTCACTTCTTCCCATCGCAGAGCAAATGCCAGGCAAGCAGGAGAATTTTACATCATTTTCTGCTACACCTAGAAACATTGTCCCTTTACTTCTATGAGAGTGGCTGCCATGAGTCTGAATTAATGGCTCTGTATGTGTGTTATATTCATGATGGACATTAAGACTTCCAGGTATAATTTTCTGTAAAGAAAAGTCATTTTATTTCCAGCTGAATAGGCACTCTATCATACTACCCAAGTCAAACAAAGTTGTTATTTGGCTTTTCGCCAAGTTGTACAATATAGAAAGGTCATATTTTTAATAGCTTTGTACTCCATGGTAATCAAATTTGTAAGCCTGGAGAAATAAACTACTTGAATATATCACTGTTCTCTGTGCATGTTTAACCACTGCTGTTCTGTTCATATGGTACCCTTCCTCCATGCTGCAACAGCAGAGCAGGCTGGGTTTTACTCTTATGTTGGTTATTAGCTTTGTACATTAAGGTGTAACATGCTATGCGTATAAGAGCAGGACTAGCTAATTAGAACTATTTCTTGCTAAACTCCAGTTTTGAGAACTAAACCAAAAGATACTGTTCTCGATCAGGTGTCTGCTGATAGACAAACAAGGTTACATTATTGTAAACCTGGGTGCACCTAAGTGTTAATAACTTGCTCGAATCAACAATAATTAGAAAGAACACCTGCTTTTAAAAGTCATTTTTCTTCTGGTTGACTGGGCATTGCATTTGCTGGAAATGGATGCTGATTACATGCAAATGAAATTTCTAAGGTTTTCTTGTGTTTCATTTTTAGAAATAATCATGCCCTGTTGTGCATCAGGAACAATCCAGCTCGGTTATTGTTCAGCAGCACCTGTATGTCAAAAAAGAGCTGTGAAACCTTGAAAAGTCCAGAGGAAAAGAGAAAATTTTGCATCAGCACTTGGGCTATCTATCTTCTCAAACATTAGATTAACCTGAGGTTTTTGTGATTTTATAATAGCAGTTGTTATGAATTGGCTTAGAGTCAAGGTACAATCTGACTGGTGAGAGGAGATGAATTATTAACCTGTAACACAACGGCTGGGAATTGGGGCTGCCAGACAGGACCGTTACTGCAATGTGTATTGATGGCTTCTTGATGACGAGCTTTTTGTCTGTCTCAGGATAGTTTAGGCTAGTTGCAATAGCCACACTGCTTTGGTAATGATACCTTTTTTGGTCATAGATTTCATTGACCTTTCCCTATTTCTTTGTTGAATTTTACCTTACCTGCATTTTGGTGGTCAGAGTTTGAACTCTACAATCTTTGGCCATGCTTCTTGACCTCTACAATAAGGTGAGACTCGGATCCTAACCGTTATTTTAAATAGCCTCTCTTACATTTACTTGCTAAAAATGGTACTAAATACCATTTAGTATTCAGGCAGAAAACCTAAGCAATATTGCCACGGAGACAGAATATCTTCCTCACCTGTTAGAGATATCATTGCTACAGTGCTCTGCTAGAACTGGGCTTTATGTTTTGCCTATATATATGCTACAAAATTTGAATCCAAATTACCTAAAAATGTTAATTTAAACTGGATTGTTAAATCATATGATGTAAATCCCTTATTCAAAATTTAAGTGGTCTTCATTGGATTTAGCTTAATTCACTTTGGAAATGTCCATATAGAATTGCAATACATTTTAATTAGTCAACTTAAAAAGCTCATTCAGTGTAATTTACCTGAGCATCACTTGTACTGTCCTCTGTCTATAGCTTGTTTTCTGATAAAAAGCCTTACTTTGTCAGACTGGTGCTTTTCATAAGCATTAGAGAAGCAGCAACATGTTTTTCCTCTGTTGAATAGTGCTTGCCTCGTGACTGGGTTTCATCATAAGATATTGTAGTACTCAGGACTCACCTCTAAAAGACACACTTTGCTGTCTGCTCCAACTGCAACTGCTTTCACACAGCAGGAAGCCCCAACCCAGCAGAGCGCGCTGCTCCATCTAAGCACAAGTCTGTCAGCTTGCAAGTGTGATGGGCCAGGGGCCCTGCTTTGCATTTTGAGTAAGTAGGTCACAGAAGCAATGGCTTTTGTGAAGTGAGCCTGCATAACTTAGAAAATTATCATCTGTGGAGAATTAAATGGATGCTTCAATATGTTTGACAAAGGTTCTTCAGAAGTAGAGTCTTTGGGTGTGCATTGAGAAATGAGGAAATGTAGTGCATTTTGATTTTTACTCTTTTTTTTTCTTAGCTCTCCAGTTTGTAGCCATCTTTACTTCCAATCACTGTTTTTTTCTTCTCTACCGAAACTTCTTAAATACAGCCCCAACAGCAATGCTTTTGGTTCAGATACATTTTTTCCCTTTCTTTGAAAAGAAAGAAGTTGTTTCTGTGCCAACTTATGCTAAGGTAAATTTCAGTTTCAACTCATTATCAACAAGTAACTTGTGTAATCACATAGAAAATAGGATTTAACTAAACAGAAATGTCAGCAGATTCTTGATGTTTAAAATCAGGCATCACAAAATTTTAACACATATGAAATGGTGTCATGATCATAATTACATTTAAAGTTCTGTGACTTCTTGTTGCCATGTTCATAATAACGTCACCATCATCTTGGTGATGACCAGCTACTGAGCATCAAAAATCATTCTCTTGAGATGCAGTTGCAAACATTTACAAGATGAGATTTTTTGCCTGAAGATAAATTTAAACTTGCACAACTTTGTTCCAACAAGAGGTACTTTAGGACTGGATTGAAATCTTTGAAGACGTAAGTCATTTTTCCATTAAGAAAGGGGGAAGTCACCTTCTGATGCTTTTAACAGAATTAATTAGATCTTTGAGTGAAGATTTGAATTGACAAAAGGCTGATTGTAAATACTGCCTCTGTTTTGTATAGAGGGCTCCAGGTTGTGACTGCTCTGCAGGCAGAGTGCTTGTCTACAGCCAAACAAGCAGCCCGTGACACTGACACATTGCTCATGTGGCAGCTCCATTCTGGATGAGGAGATTGATTGCAGTCCACTTGCAAGGGATATTGTGGATAGACTCTGTGTGACTGCAACCAGACTCTGTGTGACTGCAACCAGGCAAAAAAATACGTAGCTTCAAAAATTTCCTCTTTTAAGAAGTATAGACTTCTTAAAGTTGTAGACTGGTTAGGCTCTGACTGTATGATCAACATTTGATACACCCACCTTTGGGAGCAAGTCTTGTGAAGGCAAGTGTTGGCATATCTTACATTTTCATATGTTTCTCTCCAAAGATTTCTGTGAATCTGTTCCCTATTGACCCATGTACCTGTCGTGGTTTAACCCCAGCCAGCAACTAAGCACCACGCAGCCTTTCACTCACTTCCCCCACACACCCAGTGGGATGGGGGAGAAAATCAGGAAAAGAAGTAAAACACGTGGGTTGAGATAAGAATGGTTTAATAGAACAGAAAAGAAGAAACTAATAATGATAATGATAACACTAATGAAATGACAACAGTAATAATAAAAGGATTGGAATATACAAGTGATGCACAATGCAATTGCTCACCACCCACCGACCAACGTGCCCATTAGTCCCCAAGTGGCGATTTCCACCCCACCCCCAGTTCCTAAACGTCACATGGTATGGAATACCCCATTGGCCAGTTTGGGTCAGCTGCCCTGGCTGTGTCCCCTCCCAAGTTCTTGTGCCCTTCCAGCCTTCTTGCTGGCTGGGCATGAGAAGTTGAAAAATCTTTGACTTACTATAAACATTACTTAGCAACAACTGAAAACATCAGTGTGTTATCAACATTCTTCTCATACCTACCTCAAAAACATAGCACTATATCAGCTACTAGGAACACAATTAACTCTATCCCAGCTGAAACCAGGACAGTACCATACCTGAAACGTTACATGATGTCTCTGCCTTTCCCCCTTGTTTGGTGCCTGCTATTTCTGCTCTCCTTGGACTGGCGCTACAGGACAGGAATGGCACATATGCAGCAAGGAGGTGTTTTACACACTCATGGTGTTATAGTCCCAGTACAATCAGTCAGGCCATTGGACGGAAATGCCAATGTCATGACGGACCCGTTTCTAGTGCCTCCCAGCAAAAGCCCCCAGTGTCCTATGGATGCCAGTCTCAACCAAAGAGACATTACAAAATAAAATAGAAATAAGGTCATTCTCTGAAACTTTCATCCAGAAAAGTCTCATTACAAGCCAGCAGAGAACTTTACCTGCTTCTAAGTGCAGAAAACAATGGATGTCATTCACTCTGTGCAATTGTTATCCCCATTCAGCAGCTGGAGCAATCAGACAACTGCAGGCTGCTCTTCCAGCTTGTGATCTGGGACTCCTTTAAACCATGCAGCATGTTTTGTGTAGTGCCACACCAGCCTTTTGGCCTTTAAATCATCAAGACACTATCCCAACATAGTAATGTGAAGATCTGGAAGCCAGAGCTTTATTTTGGTGGCTGGAAATGTTTTTTTTTAATTTTAGGAATTGTCAAACTCAGCCGGGAACAAGCTGTAATTCATAAGCAGTGCACTGTCTGCACTCTGGTGATGGTAAAAGTGGTCAAAAGATTGTCTGGAAATCATGGACAGAAAGGGCAGCAAAAGAAAAGGGACATTAACTTAATTAAATCAGGAAAGAATAAAGGAAGGCCACATGAATGTTAAAGTCTGTGTGACAACCTACCTTTTCTTTATATTCCCTTTAAAGTTAAACAAGGGATGTATCATTGGAAAGGCATGTTGATTGTCTGTGAAAAAATCAGTTAAGCTTGAAAGGAAATATTCAATGAGCACAAAATTCACAAATGCATAAATCTGTAACTTTATATGATAAGAAAAGGAACCTAGCGTTGCATTTTCCTGCCTCGAACAAACCCTGTCTCATCAAGGGTGGTTCCAAGGAACCGGTTGTGAAGAACTGAAAAGCAAGAGGTTTGAGTACAGCAGGAGTTTAGAATGTAAGCACAGGGACAAACAAGCAGAGAAATCTGCTGCAGGTCCCAGCAAGATGGAAAAACCAGCAGAACTGTCATTACATGATAAGAACCCAAGGTGTGGGCAGAGACTTGGTGGAATACATGGAAGAAACCTAAAACTTGGGATTTCCAAAGCCACCGGAGAGGATGAATGTGTGCTCAACCCTCTAAAACTGCCACACAGCCCTTGATCTTAACAGCTTGACATTTTCTCTTGTTTAATACCTGTAATATAGTCTGCATTTGTTGTGCTTGAAACAGCTTGCTGGGATGTCAAAGGGCAGTGCCCAAAGTCAGTCTCCCCACTACCCTTCCTTTTCTTACCTTTCCCCTGGACCAGGTGGAAATGGACAAAGCCAAAACCTTAACTCCTATTAAATAACTGGCACATATGACTTTCCAATATTCAGATGTATTTCAGGCATGTTCTTTGCTGTGTCTAGTGCTGAGTGCATTTTCTAGTGGCTTGTGCTGCTGCGGCTGGCTCTTTCTGGGGGCCACCAACTAAAAGCAATGAGGAGTTAAGGCAAGGTAGCGGTAAAGGGGAAGGGGTAGTGAATACAGATACATGTTGAAAGGCTGGTACGTGAATAATTTTTCATGGTGCCAAATCCATAGTCCCAATGCATATTAAAGGTTGAGGTCAAATCTATTTCTAATGTATTTTACACAACTCCATTAAAAGATACTCTGAACAGAAAGAGAGGGTGCTGACAACACTATCAGGAACATGCCCCTGCCTCCCCCAAGCGCTGAGGAGGGCAGAGTTTACAGCACTGAGCAGCTATCCAGCTAATTGTTTGCCTGTAAAAGTCTGATAGACTGCATGATAGTGCAAGTGATGTGTACCTAAACCGAAACGGAAATCGCCTAGTGATTCCTTAATTGTATTCATTTGTATGGCTAAAGAAATAAGTTGTTTTCTTAAGATTTCAGGCAGCACTGTGCAACACTGGGCATCCCATGTATGCATTTCATCAGGGCACAGACTCCAGCCCAGCAAAAAAATGAATGTGAGATCCGGGAAGGAACTGTCATACTCTGAAGTAAAACATTTCAGTGCTGTCATCCAGAACCAAACTCAAATGTCTTTGTGAAAGTGCTTCTAATAGTTTGGATCATGCTGAAACAAGAGCTATCTGGGAAGGAAGTATTCGTATTTACAGGCATCTCAGAAACACATGGAGTCACAAAATGGGAAGGGTAGAACAAAGAAAGTGTTGTGGGGGGCAGGGCAAGGTTTCTTGTGCTTGGTTTCCCTTCCTTTTCTACTTAAATATTTGTATTGCAACACTGAGACAGCAAATGGTTAACAGCCAAAGACAAAACCCACTGTGACCGTCAGGTCTCTGTGCAATCATCAGCAGAACTAGCTATTCTAGCCAATTTAATAGCTTGAAAATGAACTCATTAGTGGTCTTTTATCAGTGGAAAAAAGTCTATTAAATCCGGATGTGTGAAGAAGCAGTACAGAGGCTCATTTCCATCCCACTTGTGACCTGAACAAATCAGAGAAATGCTTTTCAAGGAACAGGGTCAGGCTTGACTGCAATAAGATATTTTCTACACACAGCACCCAACTTGTATCTTTCCTTCAAGTTTCTGATGCAGTTAATTTTAATTTACAGTCTATTTGTCGCTCGCCACATCTCTCCCTCTCACCTCCTTCCCAGTACTACTTTCATACATAAACATGTGGACTGTTTATACTTTATAAAGAGAAAAGGTACTACAGTCTGTTGGATTTCTTGATATACCTGCCCAGTGATAGCCCTCTGACAGCTCTGGGCTCCGTTTCTCACTGACCGAGGCAGTAAGTAAAGATTCAGATCCTCATCTGGAAACTACGGACAGCAGCAGAATGATTTACATCAGCTTGGGATCTAGCCAGAGCTATGGGCAGAGGCAAAATATACTCCAACCTTCTTTCTGTCCCTTTGGAGAACAGAAAGCCAAATGTGAAGTGTATGAGATGTACTTCTCCCAAAAGAGGCAAAAGCACTGTTTATGTCAGGGTATCAACAGTGCTCTGGGATTATCTCTTAAAATTATCTATAAACAGCTGTTTCTGTATTTTTTGCTTCTGACATGATGCACAATGTTGAGTGAGCTAACAAAACTGAGACTAAAATACACATTTCCCTCAGAAGGTGGTATATTTGTGGGATAACGCTATCAGACAGCTGCCTGTCTTTTAGCAACAGTCCATGGTTAGTTTTAAATCTTTAGCCTCTTGAGATGAGTGTTTAAGGACTGTTGGCAGAAATATTCAAAAATCATCTTATGTCTTGGCATGAATGAGTTAATTATCTTTATAGGACTTACTCTAAAAACAACTGCTTCAGACACTTCTGAAACCCTGCATTTCCACAATGGGTGATACTATAATTCTTAGAGAGCTGTATGCTGTCACTGAATACATAGTGAAATAACACTGTCTTCAACACTGTATGGGAAAGGCTGTTTCCCTTTTTCCTTGCAACTATTTGGTCAAAAGTTAAACTCATAATGGAATTAAATTATTTTTTTAAATTTAATTCCAGACATTTTATGCACATGTATTTAAACTTACATTACTTAATAATATACTGGGATTACTTAATGGCCTCTCATCCTGCCCTGAAACATAACCCTATTATTCCAGTCTTAGCTCTCTTATGAATAGAAAATCCAGCTATAGTAAATTCCTTCGAAATGATGCTGGGATTTTACAATGAGTCTGTGGGCTAGTTTGAGACCACCAAACTCATTTACTGTTGTCTGTTAAGCCAGGCATGAATCACAGATCTCTGGGGTGAAAATTCACTTTATTAACCCCCTGGGTCACCCAGCTACCAAGGCAACGGCTTTCTGCAATGAGTAACTCCATAACTAAAGCATCAGCCACATGAAATCTAAATCCCTTGATTAGAACAGGGGCTGGTAAACCTCAGACTGGGCACATAAATACTTCCCAGAAGTTTGTTTAGCTCTTAGCAGAAGCTGTTCTCCTTCACTTGCTTTGAAAGGAACAAAATTGAAAATTGTTCCCCAGCCCGCTTCTCCAGCCCAGAGCTGGCCTGATAACTTGATTCGCATGGTCCCAGCCTCATGGCACACCACAGCGATTTTCCTGTCATTGCCTTTCGTGCTTCTTCTTGCATGCCCTTGTCCTGGGGGACGCCCGTCAGTCCAAGAGGTCTGGATGTGTTATTAGCTTGTCTTGTAGATGCTGTAAGGTTTGCCAAGAGCCTATCATGCACTTTATTGTGCATCAGAAGAGGAGACAGAGGGGATGCTTGCTTTATCCCATGCCATCCAAACTTGAATAAATTTGGAATTAAGACTAAGTATTTAATATTTTAAGGTAAGCAGAAACCTCATTTACCTAGGAAAAAGGTTCCACCCTGTTAGTTCTTCTGAAGTGCAGTTTAATTGCTGCATCTCTCTCAAAGACATAAAAAAGGTCATAGAATTACAAGAATATGGCAAGTGATTGTAACAAGAAAATTTTGTTGAACAAATAAGTATCTGTCTGATTTAAGGTGTTAAGATTTGTATCCCTGTGCAGCAGCAGATGTCCTGCAGCACAGGCAGGCTGCGGTGGAGCACTCTTAGGCAGGTACCATTATTACAGAGCATCGCTCAATCTGCTTTCTCGCTGAAGCTTTTGACATGCTGTAAATTTGTTTGTAAAATTCCACTGTGCTTTGCTTAGCACATCTATAGACTGGCAGATGTGTGCATTTGTTGCTGAGAAGTAATTTTATGTTATCTGAAGTCCTATTTTTATGTTTCAAAGTCTTTCTCCACACATCACTGGGAATGTTAAACTCTCACAAAGCAAGGGGAGAGAGCCATTTAAATAACACACATACAGATAACATGCTGGCTTTTATTCTTTGTTCTCAGAAAGTATGTACTGTACAAGAAAAGAACATGGTCACCTATCCCCTTACTGGAGAAACTGTCATTCCTAATTCATTTATACAGGGTACTTAAGATGCCCTGAGCAAACTAAAATAGTTTTATAGGAAAATTAATCTAGTTTGACTGGAGAAAAATAGTTTTTTTTCTAGAAGTAGAACACATTTGTTAAGGAAAGAGGTCGTGCTGCTTTTGTAGGCCCATTTGGGAGGACTGTTAATAAAATCCTTTGCCATGGGAGGATGGCAGCACAGCAAGCCACAAAGCACCATCCAAGCCAAAGTGATGGGGTGGATGCTCCCATCGTTGGTTGCATTTGGTTTGGGTCCTCACTGGGCAGCACTGTGCAAGGTGAAGGGTGATGTCCTGCCCCGCTGGGAGGCAGAGCCCCTCATCCTTGCCCACCATCGGAAGGGAGACCCAATCCCCCCAGCCCCGACAGTGGCAGGGCAGCGACACCAGCTCTGAAGGTCTCTGTATAAAGCAATCGTGAAATGAAGGAGCAAGTCCTCTGCAGCCGAGAGAGGACCAGGCTGGCAGGGTTATGACTACTGAGAGACTGAACCACTCAGGACCGAGATTCCCGTAATAAGTCTACAGGACGTTAACTGTTGGCCCTGTCTGAACTAGGCATGTTGAGCAGACACGTTGAAGGGCAGAGTATAACCTCTTCTCTGCAACAAAGTTGTTGAAGAGGTGTGTGTTGGCCGAGAATGACTTCTCAGCCTTGTCTTCTTTTCTTCCCACATCTGAGGGAGCCCTGTTCCTGTGGCTTTTTGCGTCGAAGGATTTTTACTTTGTTGGTCTGTAAATAGAGATTTAAGGCAGCGATTTTTCTAGGGACACTAGTGAAAGTACTTTGTAGAAATTAACACGCTATTTTGCATTAAACTCATCAACTTATTCTTTTTTGGAGGGGGGAGAAACGCAGTACTGATATGCATGATGGTTCTTTGGTTCTTATGATATATACTGCTCTGTCAGCTTGGTGGCAATGTCAGTGTGCTATTCCTCAAAATAACAGTTAAGATTAATTAATGGGTAATGTGTCAATGTAGCAACCCTTCTGTATGTGGCTGGATACTTTCAATACTACAAAAGTCTTTGTAATGGTTGTACAGTGGTGTTTAATGATGTTGTATAACAGTAATATCATTATTTGTAGAGGTTTTTTCTTACAAGTTTTAAAAGCACACAGATTTTTTAAGGGCTAATTTTTGTCATCTCTATTCATGGAAAAGATTTGGAAAAATAAGAGCCACAGTCAATTTTGAAATTGCACGTGTAGGTAAAAAAAAACAAAATTCCAAGATGTATGTTTTTCATTGCTTATATTAAAGTTCTGCTAATGTGTTGATGAGGGAAAGGTTCCTTTTTCTGAGAGAATTGCAAGCTCACATGATTTCTCATGGAAAAGACTCTAGCTATTATACCAGTTGTAAATAAAGCTATTTAGAAGCAAAGTGAACAGACTGCAGTGTTTATTTAGGGACTAAAAAAATATTCCAAAATTCGCTCCTGGCATCAATGAAGAAATATGTTTTGGAAAATATTGAGAGAAAAGCTCTTTTGAAAAATAAGGGAGTTTGTCCATATACTTACTTTTTTAAAAATCTGGACTATGTATATGGAGCATCTCTTCATTTTCTTTATAGATTTACAAATCGTCCTGCCATAGAACATTATGTGGATATTTAGAGCTAGACATTGCAACATTTTTCTGGATGTTCACCCCGAAAATACATTAAGTGAATCCTCACAGAAGTCCAGGCCAGTACTTACCCCTGTAATGTTATCTTCTCTGTAAACATAAGTGGTCTGTATATGCTAACATAGCTTCACTGTTACATAAGTTGCACAGGTTGTACAACACCTGTTGTGCAGGTTAATATGTGTTAGATAGCAGCAGGACAAAAATGAATATTTTTTAGACAAAAGTCTTTCTGGATTCTGATTTGAATCCTCTAAGATGCCCGTGTTTATACATCACAGCTTTAAGAGCATGATGCTCTTAAAGAAACACATCGTACATAGGCTGACATGGTCATCCTGAAGGTCAGACCTTAATATTTAGTAATTAATTATTTTGAATGCAACCTAGCATTATTTTAAAGTGGTTATAATTATGTAAGTGTGTTTATAATTTATTGTCATATTAGAGTAACGCCAAGTACATTAGATTAAAATATGTTTTCTCTGTTCCCTGTTCTGCTGACCAACTGGTTGTTCCCTGTGCAGTCAGGACATGCCTAAGAAAATGTACCTTTTGTTCCACTTTGATGGGGAGTGAGCAGGAAGCATTTGTCTGATGAGATGGGATTGAACTGTTGCATAAATCCCCAAACAATGGTGAATTCCACCTCATTGTAAAAAAAAATAAATGTATCTCATTAGTTCTCTGCCGTCATTTCCTGCAGGTTATCAGCTTTAGAGCACTCCTTTGAAGTGTCATACAGCTGGTTTTAAAATAGGAAGAAATTATCTTGGAACTTTTGAAGAATATTGGCATTTTTCCTTTAACAAATTAGAAGCTGAAGGAAGACAATTGAAAAAAGAGTGTCTTGTCTCACCTCCCTGCTCCATCAAAACGCTGTCCTTTAGGCAAGATCTTTCAGGGATATACTGTCTCCTGACTGTCATCACTTACACTTTAGAGAAGCACCCATGAAAAGCTGAGAAAAGCAATGTTACTCCACCAGTCTGCAGACTACTGTAAGTATTAATATGGTCATGTAAGGATTCCTAAATAAATTACAATGATACTGAAAAGATGACAGTAGTGTCTGATAATGACTTACATTTCTGAGACCCCAATGTCAAAATTTTCTTGTTCAGACAGCTGAATTTCATAAAACTGTTACAGACAGACACAGAAAATATAGTAGCTGTGACTCTTGTGTTGCTCCTGTCTAATAAGACTGAGCTTTGAAAAAGTCATCGCATTATTATTTTGATTTAAAGGAAAGAGAGGTTGTATTTTTCCTGTATAGAATTGTGTCTATAGAGGGTCATATTATGTAATGCTGGCTGCCTTTAAGGACCAAAAGTCTTAAGATAGCATTGATTTAATCTGTTGAGTAGGTTTTCTGTTGCAGCCTTTCATTAATTGGAGTAGTCACTACAGCACTGAATGTTCTCTTCATTCCTGAAAATTATTTTGGCATGATGGGTTCACTCTGACTTCAGCCTACCTTTTTATAGCCACTGTGAGTCCGGGGTAGCAGTCTGAAGGGCAAGATACCCAACTCACAAACATCTATTGCTGTACCAGAGGAATGCATGAAGTTAGAACACTAAAGCATGCATCTGTGTGACAGTAAATTACCCAGGCTTCATTTGAGCTGCATCTTTTAGCATCACAGTCCAGCTGGTAAAAAATACACCTGGGAGCACCCATCTCAGAGATGCTGCTGCGGCTGGCAGCCATGAGCAGGGGGAGAGCACAGCACAGCCTTGAGTGAACTCAGCAACTCCTGAAATAATACTGTAACCAGGGCTGCAAGGCTGCTGTCTCCAAGATTGTTTTCCCCGTAGTGAAGTGGTACACGTCAGCATTCAGCTGACTAAAATTCATTTGAGTATCTCTCCTATTCATTCCTATTGTGCTTTGCATTTCTCTTCTATGTTTCCCAACAGAAGACGTAATGGAGACTGTCTAGAGGAGTAATACAAATACAATTTTATCTGTGGTTGGAAGCCCAGCACCAGTTTGTAAGGTGCAAGAACAGATGTGGGGCAATTCACTTTCTATCAGGCCTTCACTCCATTTATTCTCTTTGCTTTCCTGCTCAGTTAACTTTTAACAAGTTAACTCTTTTGAAAAAGCCTTTTGTTCATTCATTTTAGTACTTTCATTTATCTCCTGATGCCTGCTGTGGATAGGAAGCCTAAAGATATTTCATTAATGAAGCATATGAAAATGAACCAAGTGGACAAAGTAGGCTATTAATTAATTTTCATGTTTTTTTGGTTATCAGGGTTGTGCAAAATAGTTGGGACAGATTAAGAACACATTTTAAACTTATCCCCAAATGCTGACTGAATGAAACTGGAAGTCAAAGTATTAGCAGCTTTTGTAGCACACACCACTCGTATCTGTCTGCTGTGGGTCAAGAGCAACACAAGAATTGATGGCTTTTGGCTCACCAAGTACAAGCCACAAACACTCATCCGAGTGGAGAATACTTACTTGCAATAGCAGGAGGAGTGCTGTAATCTCAGGTATGCAGCTATCAGCAGGTAGCTTTTCACAGTAACATTTGAACAGGTCTTTTAATGTACAGAGTACAGAGGAAAACTCCAGCAATACTCTTCTGTCGGTTAAAAGGGGACATATACATAGAAACATTGGTCTTGTAAATTAAAAGATATTCTGAGATTTGTGAATACTATTTTTATTGTAAAAACCTAGGAGTGGCCCTGTGGCCCGCAACAGAGAGACGTGGCCCTATGGCTCACAGCAGATGTACGTGGAGCTCAGTCCTGTGTGTCTGAGAGCGGTCATTTGCAGACCTGAGGGCAGAGCATACACTGCTCAGAATAGTCTCACCACTTACTGACCAGCAGCTGAAGCTTTTCCTGAGCTAGACATAGTGTTTTGCACCACTGCAGGAATAACAGGAAAAAAAAAGGTGTTGCATAAATGACTTGATTAGTGTATATAAATTGTCCAGCTTAAGACTAATTGGTGTGATTGCATAAAACCACAGAGTCCATTGATTTCAGAGCTCTTTTGAGTTTACTGTTTATAAGCTATTCTTCCTAGCTGCCTTGGTGCAGTTGTCCCCGGTTTCACCTGATTTATGGGTCTATTCCTGTAAGTGCTAAATCTCTCCACTCATAGTTAATTCAGTCCAAGTCAAACTCACCCACCACCAGCAGAATTTAGCTGCTAATCCCAGTCCCTGTGATCACTTGTTTTCTTATTCACTGTATGTTTTAGTCCTTTGCCTGGATTCCAGCTTCAGAAAACTCTCCCTGTAGTGCTCCTCCTAGCTTGCCTCTCAAGTGACACAAAGTGTCTCAGCATCTCATTTCTCTACATCGCACACTACTTTTAGAGGACTCATCAGACCTGCAGATCTTCCCCTGCCTAGAAAGCTGTTCCTATTTAAAAATCTGCTTGGATACTGTTTTCAACCTCTTGAATGTAGATAATACTCAATTTTTAGTTAGTATCTACTAGTGTATTTTATTTTCCTTGAACAAATGCTTCAGTACAGGTCCCTATTCTCTTCTTACTGTGGGTTACTATTTAACGAGCTTTAATAAGCTTAGATGCTGAGATAGATAGATAGATAGATAGAGTCTGCTTCCTACATTTAATATAATGTGTTGCCATGGAGATAAGTTCTTCTCTATCTGACAAGTGACAAATAAGCCAAAGAAGGCATTGCCAAAATAGTTCAAAGATTGGAAATGTGACATTAAAAAAATCTTTTTGCCACTGAGCTAAGTTATTTATTTTGCCGCTCTTTTTGCTGTTCTATTTTATCTCTTCTCTCTGGAACCAACTTTAACATCTCTTCTCCTGTTAATAGGACTGGCAGGCATGTCCCTTTGGAGCCTATCCCAGTTCTGCTCCATGAACTGGATTACATGTTACTCAGCGATGGAACTGGCATTTGTCTCCCTTGTCTTGCTCTCTGTTCCCCTCATCGGCAAAGGCTGAGAGGCTTTTCTTCATCACAGATCCATCACCTGGGTTTTTCAAGATCCTGCATCTAGCAGTTCACTGTGCAGCACTGCAGGAATTGTACGAGTTGAGATAACTCACAAGCTCATCTCCTTCTGGGGTTTACAGTCTCATTATTTTAGCTTGTTCTTGGTACTTCTCCAAAGCTCTTTGCCATTGTGTGAGTAACCCTACTGGATTAGCAATTTAGCGTTTTGTTCTTGGGGTTTGCTAGTTTAATTGGTTAGATGGATTGAATAATCCATTTAAAATATCCACCTGTCAGGGTAGAGCTAGACAATTGCTACCCGGTATGTGTTCAGACACATACTGAAGCACTGGAGTCAAAGTTGTTCTCTTTTGCCTTATTAAAGACCTCAGGAGCACTGCCATTGATTTAACCCTTAGCACGGCAGTGAGGGCTGTGTACTCAGAAAGCAAAAGACAAGATAGTCTTCTCAGCAGTGCAAATTGCATGAATAGTGGGAGTAGCGTATGGAGCTTCCCTGGAGAAAGGAGAGAGGAACTAGGTTGACCCTGAATGCCTTCAATTGGCCACTGAGCCCCATACTAAAAGTTAAATTTTCTGAAATTATCATTCATTTTCATTTTGCAAAGGCTCCTACAAGGGCTGTGCCTTACTGCACCAATCACTACCCTGGCTGCTGGTGTCTTCCATCTCTGTTGTGTTCACATCAGCACAATTTATTTGTTTCCAAAAAGGACTTACTGCATTTCATGTCTGTCATGTAAATATGAACAGTCTTAAGAAAAATTCTGGCTGACAGGAATGCACATGGTAGAGTTTTCAGAGCAGAGCACAATGAACCACTAGTTCAGGAAACCTGAAATCCCCTCCTGCCCTGCTAGGAAAGCTCCTGCTCTCTTTATTGCATATTAATTTATGGAGGACATATAAGTTTAAATAAGGAAGACAAACAGGTTTAAGTTGCAGTGAAGTTGTGCTCCTGTAAGTATACAAGGCATATTTTTCAAATTCTTCAGAAATATTGTGCTAACAGCATTTAAATGTATAGAAAATTTGGAAACTCTATTTTTGGGGGTTTTACCTGAATATTGAGTACTCTCCAATCATATTCTTTTAATCAGCAGAATAATTTGTCACATACCTCACAAAATTTTACTTTTTCCCTAGCTTGATGATCTAAGCAATAAGGGAAAGTCATATCCAAATTGATTGCTCCATCATTCTGGCCTCCAACCAAAAGTGCTATAATTTAACCAAATAATTTTATTTCATGATTAAGTATTCCTTTGAAATGTGTCTGATTTTTTAAAAAATCTAAATTTTCAGGGAATCCAAATTCAAAGTAGGAAAAATGCAGCTAAATAGTCAACGAAGTTCTAATTTCATGTGAGTATCAACAAAAGCGCTACTTTTTGGTGTTCTCCATAAGAAATAAGTGACAGAGAGCTGAGAATTTCGAAGCAAGGAGACAAGAATAATGTGATGGGTATACATCATGTAAGAAGGAAAGAAAAACATTTCTGATCTTTGCATTTAAAACTTCCTGAATATTTTTTGTTTAAAATTAATTAGTCACATGAAAACCTGGTGGTCCCCATTAGCAGCTATTCTTCTAAGCCTTCCTTCAGTTGTGAATGTTCACATTTTTTGAATTGATTTTTCATGTTTGAATGTATCAGTTGAAACCACTTAGTTTCACTTGGCTTCACACTAGAGCTATTAAAATTCCTGTCATTATCTTTCTTTGCCATAAATTGGAAGAGATTTGAGAAATATTCAGTGCAACTGAACTGAGCTTCTAAAAAGAATTTGCTTATTTCAGGATTTCTTGTGAATGTTTTACATAAGAATTTTTAAAATAACAGTCTAAAATATGTGTGGAAAATATTCTGAATTTTTTTCATTGAGCAATGTTGATGTGCCAGGGTAAATCATGTTTAACCATCCCAAAATAAAAATGGTGTGTCAGTCAACTGAATTAACTACCTTAATGATGAAGCTGCATCTGACTATGATATAGCGTTCTCACTTTAGCATTCTTCTCTATATATTAGAAAATTATTATATTAGGGTATACATTAGGAAATCATAATATTTCCAAAATGGTGGTTGAAACAAACCTCATGAGGTCTCCAGTCTAGCCTCCTAGTCAAAACAAACCTGTGGCCAGCACTGGATTAGGTCAGCATGGATACGTCTAGCCAAGGATGGCACCTGCACAGCCTTGTTCTGTCGTATTTTCCTATCAAGGAGAATTTGGCTCTGCCACCTTTGTAAATCGCCTTCAGGTAGTCGTAGGCTGCTACTAGATCACCCCTTAGCCCTTCCCCAGACCAAGCAACCTCAGATGTCTCACATCCTGTGCTCTAGGCCCTGGACCATCTGTGTAGCCTTGTGCTGGACTCTCTCCAGTTTATCAGAATAACTCCTAAACAGGGGGACAGAAGCCTGAGCACTATATTCAGTTTTTACCTTCACCAGCACCAAGTGGCAGTGGGTAGTAACTATGCTGACCTGCTAGCCAAATTCCTCCTAAGGTAGCCCTGTGTGCATTTTGCTTTATTTGCAGTGAGCACACACTGTTGGCTCACATTAAACTCAACGTCCATCACTACCCTAGGTCCTCTCCAGCAGTGATGTTACTCAGCCAGTCACTTCCCAATGGGTAGTCCTGCCTGGTGCAGAACAGATCACTTACTGAACCCCAGGAGATTCTCCAGGTATTCCAAAGTCTGGTTTCACCTGTTACCTCTGGTTTACCTGTTCGAGGACAAGCCAGTTACCCTAATTTGGGATCATTTGCAAGGATGCAATCTGTCTCATCGTCTGGGTTGTAGAGGAAGATATGACACAATATAAGCCCCGCAGCAGTCACTGGGATACTTTTGACAATGAAGCTGCTGTCATGCAGTCTCCATGAGGTAGCACATAGCTTGATTTCACTTTGCAGAAAGAGCATTGAAGAAAACATATAAATTAGATATTCCTAAAAACCTCTTACATTAGGGCAGAATTGTTCTTCCTATAACTCTTTTGAATTTGGAAATTATATTTCTCCTTATTTGCATGAGTAGAGAATCTGTTCTTTCACCGTTTAACAATAGTAATCAATGTTATTAGAAAGGTTGCACTTTTTGTATTGGGAAGTCATAACTTTGTGAGAGCAGAATTCATTTTCTTTAGAGCCTTGCTAGCTAGTAAGTATCATCATTTTCCTCTCATTTAAAGAACTTCTGAAAAAATAGGTACCAAAAAGCTTCTGTGAAACGTTATCAGTGTTTAAGAAGCAGCACTAGGTATTTGTCAAGAGCTTTACTGCTAGCAAACTACAGGTGTTTACTTCAAACCTGTGCACACTGTATTTTAGTATTCACCCTGTGCTAAGAAAATGCTCTGGCAACTACTTATCTGCACAACTTCATAGAAGTCACTTATGCCAGCTCCAGTGCATATTCAGTGAATATTCAGTATACCTGTTCTGAAGTACCATAATTCAGAAAGGGACATATACAGACCAGGCTGGAGCAAATACAAGTCTGAATGAAGCCAAGATGTACAGTATGCACTTTCCCCTGTGCTTATAGTCAGCATATTTCAGCCATGGGAAGATTCAAGCTCGTATTTTCTTTATTTTTGGTAGAGAGGACTTACATAATCAAAGTCTATTGGAAAAACACCTAATATGTGGAAAAATTCCACATATCAAAAAAAATGAAGCAAACCTCAGGAATGCAGGTGGAGTTCAGCTTCTCTGCAGGGCATGGATATGCAGACCCAGGCTTACTTGGACAAGAAGTGGCTGTTTGGCCAGGTGTCCAACAGTAGTCACAGGAGAACTGAGACTTTCTTGCTGCCTCTGAAGTTACCATTTTGCCAGTAATATACCTCCTCTCCTCCCAGGGGAGAATGCATCTCCCTCAGTTAATGAGTACAAATGAAGTTGCCCGATATTCTCCAGATCGCTCTCTCTTTCCCCCTCTCATTCTGTCTCTCACACGCTCATGCTCATCACTTTCTGGGAGCAGGCAAGCTCTTGACATTTTACTAGTAGCAAAGAGGGCAACAATCACCTTTGACTAAACCAGTTTTTTAGATAGGTACCTAATGTGAAGCGTTGGCTGCTTGCATGTCAGATGACTGTGTTTTCCTAAGGGTCTTGGAGAGCGAGAACACTAACCTGAAGGGCCTGTACAATCACGTAACATTTCTTCTTTTGTTTCTTACTGTTTGCTGATGACAGCAAAGGTATAGACTGACTTGGTGCTTTGGTGCTTTAACCAATACCATAGCCATGAGACAGGTTTACTTCTAGTTTATTAAATTTTCTGGCAGGTTACATATGTGGAGGGAGTCTCTTGGAGAGTGAGCAGGTGGACTTAGCCATCGTTGTTTAAAGTTGGCTCAAGTCCTTTTGCAGAACCATTGCCATGTTGTTATCCTGGGTAACTTGGTAGCTCGAGGGCTGGACAGTCAATCCGTGTGATTTCTCCCAGGATTCACTTTCAGGCTCTTTGCTGTTTTATATCCATCTGCTTCCTGTTGGAAATGTGGTAAGACTGTAGGACTAGAGCCGTCACCGCTCTGTCAGTGATGAATAACCAATGTGCTTGTCATTCTCCCCGATCATGCCATGAATGCTTTATGCTGCCCTTCACAGATGTTCTCTGATGGAAAACTTGGAAACTAGTTAGGATAAAAATCTCATCAGAGAAGGTTTAGTAAACATTTCTAGTCCCGGCCTCAGGATTCAGTAGAAATGTGGATTCTATTGTTTTTAACAAACACCACTGGAAATCCTGGAAGGCTTCCCTTCTACTACATCTGAACGCTCTTCATTAAATAGCAAAATATCAAGAGTGCCAAGTTGCCCCTAAAAGGTAAAGTCTGTGTTTTGAGGCATCCCTTATGTACAGTGCCATCTCAGTGATCTGACTCAGCCAAATCAGCTGGAGTTAAACACTGTGGGAAGCCGGCCCGTGGGACTGAGGCTGTAGTCACCTGGGGAGGGCGGCACACACTCTTGGGCTAGTCACCATCATCAGAAATGTTTGTCCTCAGGCTGTCCAAAGTAAGGCAGAGGTGTCCAGTGAGCTGCCAAAGGCTTTGATTTGGGTCCTCGGCTTTGTTTTGTGTAGTCCCCTGTCGCTAGCACTATTTTAGATTTTCAGAATTAATTTAGAAATTACTGGCAAGACCAATCAACACTGGAACAAAACAGCACCATAATTTTGATGTACATTCTGCCCCATGCCTCCGTATCCTTCATGCTCTCCTAAACCACTTTAGCCGAATACCACATCTTTGTCCAGAGCCTGCCAGAGTAGAAGAACTTTCTGTAGTTCTACAAACAGTAATAGATTATTATATATCCTTCACCATATCTTTGAAACAGTTTCCTCTGACAGCATCAAAGCAATCTTTTCATGCATTTGGATCAGAACAAAAAATTTCTGAGCCACCTTTCCTTCCATTTATGTAGGTTTTATTTTAATATCTGGAGAGCTACCCTTATTTACAGAAGACTAATAAATGGATTAATCTTCTGCCTAATTTTGCTGCTCCTCTTTTACCTGATATTGTTTTCTTATTTCCCTCTGTTTGAAAATAATGGTAGTAAGCATTTTTATCTGCTGTCTCTGGTGCAGCAGTTATAAAAAAGGTATTGCTTAGATTTTTCACACAGATGTCATCTTCCTGATGAAGTCTGACAGGGCAATTGTAATTCCTAGAATGGAAATGTTTCAGGAATTGTATATGTTTGGTAAACATCTTAAAAAAAAGTAGTGAATGTTAGGCCTGATAAAAGGCACCATAAACAGTTCTGAGAAATGAACTGTTATTTATCCACCAAACACTGCAGACGGATACATCGCCATGCTGATCTGCAGGGATTACTCCTGTGGGTGATCTCCACAGGCAGCCTGCTCGCAATGCTTCTCGTGATTTCTGTAATCAAACTGCCAACTCGTATTGCTTGTGGCACTACTTTGTTAAGAAACAATTTTAAAAGATGGTGAGTTGAACTAGGAAAGGAATCCTGAACTTTCAGGGGAATTGAGTACCAGGAGAGTGTAACTCCTTTGGAAACTGTCAGGCTTGGCTCTGTGTGCGATAGGAAGAACATGGCCGAGATTATTGATACTCTGTTTGCCATCGATAACTGTCTGTATTGTTATTTTTAGTTACCAAGAGGTAACTAAGCCAAATCCCTCTCATACTTCTTTCACATCAGTGTGATTCTGTTGACTTTCCTTCACAGTAGTGTGAAATAAAAAATTGATGTAGTAAAGAAACATTTTACTCTCTCTAATCACGCAAAGGGTAATATTTTTAGAGTGACATAGGGAAAAGCAAAGAGAAGTAGTGTATCTGAAATTCAGACTTGAACATTCAGTAGAAAAATGAGGCTTGGGATGCATAAAATTTCTATTTAGGCAAGTTCAAACTAATTTTATGAACCGTTCACCCAGCTCAACTTTCTTTTTCTATCTCATTTTCCTTTACCAGCTAAAAACAAATATAGCAAACATCAGTAGACCTTGAAAAACACATTAAAATTGAGCACAAGGTTCATCCGTTCTTTCAATGTATCTCAGCTAAATTGAAACACCACTATATTTTTAAGACGACAGCTTTCAAGAAAATATGATACCAAGTTTAACTTTAAAAAAAGACTGTATTTTAGTTCAGTCTAAGAAATTTACGTAATGATATACTCCAGAATATGATGCAAAGAACTATTAAAAGACACCTTCAAAAACGAGATGCAGTATACCAAATTATTTAAAGCTCTGCATGTGTGTTGCTTTGTCTTTACAGGTTGTTAATTATAAAGTTATCAACCACAAAGTACCTACAACCAAAGGCATTCATAATGATGTTAGATTGAAATGTGTACTATTGCATTTGTGAGCACTCATTTCCTTTTTTGTTACTGCTTTTTGGATATGAATTGGTATTCCCATCCTTGGGAACAGAAAGAGTTTCAAATTAATTCCTTAGACCACAATAGCCAAGCAGTGCCAGTGGCTGATCGGTGCCAGTACCTTTAGATATGAAATGGCCTTTTGGATGGGTGGATCTAAGTTAGAAAAGTAGATGCTATTAATGCGTCACAAAATTCAGAGGTGTGGGTAGCTGGCAGTTTGACTAGGCTTCCCAGCTTTAGAAGGCTCTTCAGAATGTGCACTGACCCTCCGCAGGAGAGTTTTGTTGCTGGTATGAGGCATACCCATACATCTGTACACTCATCCTCTGGAAGAACAGGCAAAGAAATGGCCTGTCTTAACCAAATAGGCATACAGCATGTCCATCAGACAGGGCAATGTGCAGGAGCTGTCTGAAGTCATTAGGAATGGTTGGTGGAGCTGGCTCAAAGCAGCTCCACTCTGGTGTCACGATCAAGAGCAGGGTTTGTTTCTCTGAGAGGCCTTGATAATCTTCAGTGATGGGAGTTGGTGTGTATTTTGAAGAAGAGGTACAAAGACACATACTCTGAATTTCATGGATCAATACCCTGCCTTGAAACATGGGTTAGTTACAGGAAAAACAGGCCATAAGCACTAGCTCTTGTGCCTTGAGAAGGGAGGGCTCAAGTGTTTTGTTGAATGCTTCAAGTTCTATGTGGGAACTTGGACTCTACTGGACGTCGGGTGCTTTGCTGTTGTCCTGACTAGGATCAGGATTACACACTTGAATTTGCCTCTCATGGCAAATCATGAGGGATATAAAAAGGAATGAGACAGATACCCAGCTGGTGCCACCAACTGGTACAGGTACTTGAAAGCCCATAGCGTTGCCTTGATTTACATTGTTGAGAGATCTAGTTCTGCACACAACCACCTTATTAAAATTAGGACAGATGATACCTGCTGAGCCTCATCACAGCTGTTGCTGTACTGCTTAGATATGAAGACAAACTTCACCTCCTTAAATGAGAAAAACGTACCCTCTCCTGGGGCTGCCCAGCTTCTTGGCAGGATCTGAAACTCTGCCTGTCCTGCCTGAAGCATGAGGCAGCTTGGCTTTATGTGCTGTCAGTACAAAATCCTTATCTTCAAGTCTTCTCTGTCCCTGCTTGTCCTGTCAGCAGAACATGGCAAAACCAGGTTTGCCAAAACTCACCCTGTGCAATGCTTCTATTTTGTTCTGATTTGGCATAAAAAGCCCTCTTTTCTGAACCCCATAAAAATTGCACTGATTAGGTTGGTTTTATTCCTTCTAAAAAAAGCTGAAATCCAGCCTTTCTTCCTGTCTGAATGAGAGTTTAGGACATTAGCCTAACTGAAAATTGTTTGCTAGTTACTGTGTTAAGCACCTAGAAACATAAGGTTTGGCCATTAATTCTTCCAGAGGGTTGCTAGAAGTTGCTGCATAAACATAAGCCAGCATGATTTCATTTCATTTCCAGGAACTTTTGTAATTGCTCTTTCCAAAGCAATTCAGTGAAAAATGGGACAATATCATAAGCACTGAAAGGCAGAGATCTGATAACTCAGGATGCAAAGTGTTTCTGCTAAATTTTCTAAAATATGGCTTTGTTTGATATCATGACTGAAAACTGCTATATGACTGATGGCATTCAATGGTGTCTGTGAAATGGAAGGACCTAAGGATTCAGATCATCCATCATGTGCAGATGTTTTCTTTATTGCAAGGGTTCCCATTCCTATACAGTGGTTTGCCTGGACTGGTTATAGTTGGAGCACCAGCATTCTCCATGCCATCCTGACTCACAGCTAACTGGGGAAACTCAGCACTGCCAGTTCTGATGCCCTACACGAGTTCTAAGTTTATTTTATAATTCCTAAAGCATAAAGAGAAATAAAATGCCGACACGCAGGTGATGCATACAGGTCCCCTGTTGTTATGGGTTTGTGTGGCGCGGTTTTCCTTGGTGGCAGGGGAGGGGGGCTGCAGAGGCGGCCCCTTTAAGAAGCTGCTGGAACAATTCGTCGCCCCAAAATGTCAGACGTGCCAAAATGTCGGACC